>JABTTQ020003123.1:19-284178 GCA_016081115.2 Rehmannia glutinosa
AGATAAGGTGGAAAACTAAACTCTTCTTTTTTGAATTTTAGTATTTAATTTAATAAGAAAAATTATAATTGAAAGAATTAAATGGTCCAAGTCTAAAGATAGTGCGGTGTTGTGGAAATTTTGATAAAGACTTAAACAAAAACATGATGTTATGCTTCGTTCAGGTTAACAAATTGTAACAAGTCTTGTGTCATAGTTGGTACAAGGTCAATGAATAATTGTAACATGTTTGAAATGAATCAAACTTGTCATCATGTTGAAACTGATGAGTACATGTTGTGGCATCAAAAACTTGGACATGTAAATTTCAGAAACAAGTTTAAGTTAATCAATTTAGAAGATGTGAGAGGTATTTGTGAACATCATGTTAAAGGAAAGGTAACCCAAGTATGTGGTCCATGTCAAAAAAGGTTAACAAACGAGAGTATCACATCATGTGTTACAACATTTTAATATGTCTCATTGATTTGAATTGTTACATATGGATTTGATGGGTCATGTTGAAATGGAAAGCTTGGGTGGAAGAAATACTCATTTGTTTGTTTAGATGATTTATCAAGGTATTCTTGGGTTGAGTTCGTAAAAGATAAATCTAATTTTTGAAGTGTTTAAAAACTTGTATTGAATTTGCAATATGCATGATTCTAATATTGCAAGAATTAGATCGATCATGGAAAAGTGTTTGAAAATATTTTTCATGATGAAGGTATTTTTCATGAATTTCGGCTCCCATCACACCTCAACAAAATGGGATTGAAAGAGAAAAAATAGAACATTGAAAGAAATATCTAAGTGATGTTGTGTACCAAAAACATTTCAAAAAGATTTTGGGCTAAGGCATTGAATATTACTGTCATTTTCAAATCGTGTTTACTTGAGACAGTACTACTATGACTAGTTACGAGTTTCTAAAGAACGAAACCAAATCTCAAATATTTTAATGTTTTGGATGTGTGTGTTACATTTTGAATGATAGAGAATATCTTGGTAAATTTGATGCAAAAAGAGTGACAAATGGATGTTTATTGAATACTCAAGAATAGTCATGCATATATGATTTGTAATCTTATAACTAAGACTATTCAAGAACTGTGAATGTGGTGTTTGATGATTATTCAGGTTTGAAAATAAGTCTGGAAGTGGATGATGCGGCTATGTAGAAGAAATTGCATAGAGACAAGAAACAAATAAGCGATGATGTGCTGAGAATGATGCTAGAAATGACGGATCATCTTCGGCAACATCAACTCAAGCTGCCGAAGAATCTCGAAGATATGTGAGTCCAGTTCGAGAGTGAAGAGAATCTTGATACTTCTTACCGAAGTCGATTCGAGAAGATTTGAAAGATCATCTAATTACCCGGGTAATTGGAGATGTTACATACGTAATTAGAACCAGGAGTTAGAACAAAACCTAATTGTAGAGAAAATGGTAAGAGCTTCTTTACTTATCCTCTACATGTCGTGGTAATTCTACATGCTTTGTATCCATGAGTGAACCAAAGAATGTGCATGAGGCTTTAAAAGGTGAGTTTTGGATAGAGGTTATGCATGAAGAATTGAACCGGAGTTTGTTGTAGCCTCATGGATACAAAGCATGAAGAATTTACCATGAGACATGTAGATGATAAGTAAGAAGATCTTACCATTTCCGTAATTCAAGCTTTTCCTTACCTCTGGTTTTAATTTTGTATGTAACATCTCCAATTACCTGGTATTAGATGATCTTTCCGAAATCTTCTTAATGGATCTCTTCGAGAAGTATCAAGATTCTCTTCTTTCTTTGAATCGGACTGGACATATTCGAGATTCTTCGAGGCTGAGTTGATTTCCGAAGATAATCCATCATTTCTAGCATCATTTTGTACAACATTAAATCTTTGCTTGTCTTTGTGCAAATTCTTCTACATGAGCCGCATCATCCTCTTCGGACTTATTTTCAAAACTCGAATAATCATCAAACACCACATTCACGCTTCTTGAATAGTCTAGTTAAGGATTACAAATCGGATATGCATGACTATTCTTATAGTATCAAGAAACATCCTTGTCACAATTTGCATCCAATTTACCAAGATATTCTCTATCATTCAAAATGTAACACACATATCCAAAAACATGAAAATATTTGAGATTTTGGTTTAAGTTCATCTCAGAACTATCAGTAATGTACTCGGTCTCAAGTAAACACGATTTGAAAATGACAGGGCAATATTCAATGCCTTTAGCCCAAAATCTTTTGAAATGTTTTTGAACACAACATCACTTCTAGCTATTTCTTGCAAGGTTCTATTTTTCCTTTCAACAATCACATTTTGTTGAGTGTGATGGAGCCTAAAATTCATGAAAATACCTTTTACATTGCAAAAATAGAAAAAGAAAATTTCAAACTCTTTTTTAAAGTGATCGATCTAATTCTTGCAATATTAAAACTACGAGTTTTTAAGCACTTCAAAAGTTTGATTTATCTTTTAAGAACTTAACCCAAGAATATCTTTGATAAATCATCTACACAAACAAATGAGTATTTCCTTCCATCCAAGCTTTCCATTTCAACAGACCCATCAAATCCATATGTAACAATTCAAAGCAATGGAAAATACTAAAATGTTGTAACACACGATGTGGTACTCAGATTTGCTTACCTTTTTTTTTTGACATGGACGGTTACCTTTCCTTTAACATGAAGTTTACAAATACCTCACAAGCCTTCTAAATTGATTAACTTAAACATGTTTCGTAAATTTACATGTCCAGGTTTTTGATGCCACATGTATCATCAGTTTCAACATGATGACAAGTTTGATTCATTTCAAACATGTTACAATTATTCATTGATTTTGTACCAACCATGACATAAAGAGTTGTTAACATCAAAAATGAACATGAATCTCTATCAAAATTCACATGTAAGTTATCATCACATAGGTTGCCTAATGCTAATTAAATTAGCAAAAAGTCATTTCACATGCAATACATTTTTCAAGTCGGAAGTCCTTTCATTACGAAGAGTTCCTTTTTTAATTATCCGATCTTTCACACCACCACCAAATCGAACTTTACCACCATTAATAGACATATAATCGATTAAATATTCTCGAGTAACTATCATGTATCGTGAGCATCCACTATCAAAATATTGTGTTCCTTCCACATTAGTTTTTAGTGAAGTATGCACAACATGACAAAACCGATCAATAGTACAAACCGAGTTTAGCATCGGAGAATCGGATGAATTCTCACCAACTTTGAGAGTGTCTTCAACAATGTCGAGGCATCATATCCGTATCATTTTACCGGCGCCTTATTATTCTTGAGTTTATAGCAAAATGGTTTGATATGCCAGGTTTAAAACAATAATGATGACATATTTTCGTTTCAAAACACTCACCATTTCTTGAAATTGTTTTGAGAAAAGACTTGTTGCTTTTACTAACACCACCATGTTTAAAAGTTAAATCTTTGACTTTTGGATGAGTCTGCTATGACAGTTTAGAAAAACCTAATCCAGATTCTATCAAATCTAGCTTTCAAAAGTATGTCATCAAGTGTTTGCAAAATTATGCGAAGATAGTTTATAAAATTCAATAGAATTGTAAATTACAATTTCGCCGCAAATAACTCGAAAATTTTATTGAAACAAAATTACGAATTCAAATAAACATTAATGGCCCGAATCGCGTGTTGAACACCCTATCCTTAAAATAGATTCGACCCTATTCTCGACGCCATTTCCCAGGATAAGACGGGAAAATCAAATTACCTTTCTATCCGCGAACCGAACTTACGCCTTAACTTTATCACCAAAATGCGGTGGAGGCCAAGAGAAATAACGAATAATATGCGAGAATATTTAGAATGCACGTGTAGAGTGTGTTTGAGATTACTAAAAACCTAGTTTATTTAGAAATAAAATTAATCTCGAGAATTTAAACTGTTGTTGTTATTCACAATAATTCATACATGTTGTTACACAATAATGACAAATATTGTCACATACAAAATCAATTTTAAGGTTATTGAATTAAATATATGTTGTTACAAATTATTTTTAATTCAAAATTAAATCATATATTGCATTTTAAAATTTGGAAATTAAAAAATAAATATGCAAAACATAAGCCGACTATGTGACTCGATTTTGGTGCGACATTCAGAAACCGCAGTCGTGCTCGCACACAAGTTAGTGGTTCTGAGCCCGAATCGGCCGTGATTTGCACTTAGAGCGCGTGTTGAGAGAGCCTCTATTCAATATAATATTTCATCATAGTAAAATGTAGCATTATATATACTAGTCTCAAAACCTTTATTTTCTCATGTGGGACAAACCTACCTTTCAAAGAAGACAAACACATGTTTTCTTCTTTTAAATTAATTCCAATACTCCACTTTAAGATTTAATTTCTCCTTCATTCAAACACCATTTGGACAAATAAATATTCGATTTTAATATTCTCACGGAGTAGAAACAAGAATCCACTTTTACTTTTGTCTTTAGACAATAATTCCCAAGAAATCGCACCCCAAATGTGCAATTTACTTCACTTTTCTAATAATCCCACATGAAGGAAATTTCTTCATGATACAAAGATTTGATGATAAAGTCCAGCAGTTGAACTCGATAGGATAGGTAGGTGTTACCCTTTGAACCTTCCTTGTGAAAATATATTTACTTTACTAGTTGATCAAGAGGACGCGATGTCTTTGGTTTCCGCGTTTGTGTAAAAGATGATACACCTCAAAAACAAGATTCTATCTAACATACTTTAGTTCTCATTGTTATGTTCATTTATGGCGTCTGGAACATATGTCCTGTTCCCGAAAGAGGTTCTAAGAATTGAGCCTCACACATTTCTCTTCAAGTGGCCCCACTTTCTCTCTCACATAAGTAATTTTTTTTTTAAGAGTAGCCCGCACTACCAAACTCGGCTTACCGACGCACAAGAATCATTAAAAGCCAAATGCTTATCCTCTTCTTTCTATGGGCGGGCTTTTTGTTAAGCAATGGACAATGGGGAAAATCCCCCAAAGGTGATCATAACAGATTCGCTAAATTATCCTTTGACTTCACATAGTCAATAGAGATAACACCAGCTTGAGAGGAGTTGTCTAAGAGTATTGTGTCTACGATGTGCGTCAGACTTTACTATTATACATAATGTTTATGCCCGTCAATCGCCGATTGGATTATCACAATGTATACAAATTGTCAGCATGCATTTTGGTCATTTTGGAATATCTTCTAATAAATTTTGGAGCCATTCATTTGCTTTTCCATACTTTTCTAAAGTTATAAACTCATATTCCATTGTGGATCTAGCTATAGCGTCGCTTAGAAGATTTCCACGATATGGTTGCACCTCCAAAAGTGAATACAAATCCACTTGTGAGACTAGAGTCTTTAATATTATATATCCAATTAGCATCGATGTATCCTTCAATAACACTAGATATCTTGTATAGTGCAGTCCAAAATCACGAGTGTATCTTAAATACCTTAGTATTCTCACTATAGCTTTCCAAAGGTGTTCATGCATCGATTACTCGTGTATCCGCTCAATTTACTCACGTGCATACACAATGTCCCGGGTCTTGTACAACTCATTAAGTACATCAAACTTCCTATGACTCGTGAGTATTCTAATTGAGACACGGCCTCACCTCTATTCTTTGATAGCAGACGTTGACTCGTGTCCATATGAGTTCTAGCTAATGACGATCGACGTGTCATCCTTACTAATTTTTCTAGAATCTTGTCCACATAATGTGATCCAAGTGTCGAGTCCATTTGAAGTTCTAGAAATTTTTATTCCGAGGATCACGCGCCTAAACCCATATCTTTCATGTCAAACCTCGAGTTCAACATATCCTTTGGGTTTAATTATTTTATCATTACTTCCAATGATAAGCATGTCGTCTACATAAAGACACAAAATGCATAATCATTTTCGGTGTTATTAACATAAACACATTTATCACATTCATTTATTTTAAATCCACACTCTTTCATGACATTATCGAAGTTTTCATGTCATTGTTTTGTACTGTTTCAAGCCATATAATGACTTGACCAATTTACAAACTTTGTTCTCTTGCCAAGGTGCAGAATCTTTGTGTCGCTCCATATAAATCTATCTTCTAAATCTCCATTTAGAAAAGTGGTTTTACGTCCATTTGATGTACTTCAAGATTTCATAATGCGGCAATTGCAAGTACCAATCTAATGGAAGTTATTCTTGTAATCGGATAATACATAACAAAGTAATCAAGTCCATCCGCTTTATCAGAACCTTTAATTACAAAAGGTGTCTAGCCTTGTACTTATCAATTGTTCCATCTCGCCTTCATTTTCTTCTTGAAAATCCATTTGTAACCTAGTGGTTTGCTTCCGAAAGATCCACTAGTTCCTAGGTATGGTTTTGCAAGATGGAATCGATTTCACTTTTATGGCCTCTTTCCATAATGGTTTTGAGGAAGAATTTATAGTTTCTATGTAGCTTTGAGGTTCACTTTCCAAAGATTCAGGTTAGAAAACTGACCAAAAGATTTTTTCAATCCTACCTCGTTTGTTACGTTTAATTTCTACCTCTTCTTCTTTATTTCATTGTTTTTTGTTCTATTGAATCATGTATCCATTTAGAAGAGCTTGCTTCTTCTCTCGTCTGCATGGAAATACATTTTCAAAGAACGAGGCATTTTTCGATTCAATTATCGTGTTCTTGTGTATATCTTCACCTTTAGATTAATGCAAAAGAAATCGATAGCACTACTATTATGTGCATATCCAATAAATATGCAATCAATAGTTTTTGGGACCTACCTTCACCTTCTTTGGTGTAGGTATAGCAACCATAGCAAGACATCCCCACACTAGTAAGTATTTGTAGATTGCGATCTTCCATGCCATAGCTTGTAAGGGCTTTTGTCTAATTTCTTACGAGGTACCTTATTTAAAAGGTAATTAATCACAAGACATGACTTCCCCACATGTTCAGGCAAGCCGTTTTAACTTAATAACATGTGCAATGATGCCATTCATCATTTCTTTAAGTGTATTGTTTTTCGTTCTACAATACCATTCTTGAGGTGAATAAGTGTTGTTGTTTCGTGTCTAATTAGTGTTGGGCATAGAGTTCGACAAATGATGATTCATATGCACCTCCACGATCACTTCGTCACACCTTAATTTTCTTATTGAGTTGATTCTCAACTTCATTGTTATAGAGACTAAATTTCTCTATAGCTTCATCTTTACTTTTAAGAAGATATATATAACAAAACTTTGTGTTATGATCTATAAAAGTAATGAAGTATATGTTATCACCATGTATTTGTGTTAATTTTAACTCACATACATCGTGTGAATTAAATCAAGTGGTTCATTATTTCTTTTAATATTTTTAAATGATGTTCTTGTTAACTTTGCCGCAACACAATTTTCGTACTTGTGCATGGAATCAATATGGAATGTTGGTATATAATTCAAGTTAATTAATCTAAAGTATCATAATTAACGTGTCCTACTACAATGCCACAAATGGAAGACTCGAGCAAGTAAATAGAAGAGTTTTTCATTTCATTAGCTTTTGGTTTAACAACCATTACATTGCTTAAACAACCCATCGAAGATATCCATGGCTACAAACATTGCATTTTAAAACAAAGAACAACCGGGACTAAAAACAATGCGAAAATAATGCTTATCTAAAAGTAAACCGGACACCAAATTCTTACGAATGTCCGGTATAAATACCATATTATTAAGAGTCGTTCCTTCCCGGACATTATCTTCGTAACCAATTTTCCTTTTCCCTCGACCTCTAAGTAGTCGATTTCCATGTCACGCCGCCTTTCATTGTCTTCGGTACTCAAAGGAACTAAACATTTCTTTGACAAAACACACATGCCTAGTAGCACCATAATCAATCCACCACTATTTTGGGTTTGAACCTACGAAGTTCACCTAGAGATCACCGCAACCAGGTTCATATCCGACACCTCTTCGTAAATGTGTTCAACCATGTTAGCCTCTCCCGATTCTTATTCGGTTTCTTGCAATCGAAGCCTCGTGACCCTTCCCTCCACAATTGAAGTATTTTCTTTTGAATTTCTTCTTGAAATGCCTCTTTTGGTCCCTAATTATTGAACCATTTATCAATTTTTCGGTTTCTTTTTTTTTCTTTGGAGCTTTCGCCATACTCCCATAACATGGCTTTTACTTTGACCATATGATTGAACATTTTTCTTTCAACATTTTTCTTTGAACCTTTTGTTATCTTCTTCAATCCAAAGCCTAACAATCGGTTTTTCAACGTTCATCTCATTTCGTTTGTGCTTGAGATAGTTCGAAATATTTCCAGTGGTGGCAATTTTTCAATTATTGTAGCTACTTGAAAAATTTCACTCAAAACCATTCCTTGCAAGAATATCATGTATAATCACAAGTTCTTGCACTTGACTTATTACAGGACTTGGAATCGGTCATTTTAAAGACTAGGAATCGGCCAACAATAAATTTTTTATCCACTTCGCACCCTTAGACTTATACTTATGGTCAAGAGATTCCCACAATTCTTTAGCAATTAAGCTTAGAGCTATAAACATTTTACAACGGATCCGCTAAACCATTCATTATATAATTCCCGCAAAGGAAATCAACGTGCATCGTGCATCAACCGCGATGAGCGGCTTGAACATTTGTTTCATTCTCACTCAACTTAGAGGATCTTCTCACAAGAACCTTGCAGTTCAATGTAGTCAAGTAACACAACATTTTTTTGTCGCCAACGTTTGAAATCCAAGCCATCGAATTTCTCGGTTTCAAAGATGATTCACCGACATATTAATGGTGGGATTAGCCACTATCCGAGGCATAATCGGGTTAACCACTTTGGATAAAGCACAAAGGATGAGGCACTGTTTGGATTGGCGTGAGCCGATTTGTCTCATTAGTGCGATAGAACCCGAATTCAAATCGAAGCCATTTTTGAAATACAAATCAAAGTTTAGTATTTCGATTAATCGGAACAAACCGACAAGAACAAATTTATTAAAATTGTTCAAGATTTATTATAAGGTCCAATGCGATTTTCTTCCACTCTAAAATAACACGAGTATTTTTTTTACTTAGTTTAAAATTAAATTCGAACCAATTGATAACAATAGTCAATTGTCAATCTATTATACAAGAAAAATTAGAGATAACCATTAACTGTTAATGCAATGAACAAATTGTCCAAAAATTACTAAAGAATCTATTACAGGAATAGGTGATGCATATGAAACAAAACTCGAATCGAATTTCTTTAACAAAATTGGATGTGGAATAGATTATTCCATATTTTAAATTGCACCTACACACCAATATTTCGCAAAAGAACATAATAGATAATGCAAAAATCTTAGTTGTATATGATGAAAAACCAACAGAAGGCATCAAAAGTATTTGATATAATAACCAATATCACTATGAGACTTGATTTGCCAAAATAACCAATCTGCACTGAAACTATAAATAAGATTATACGGTTTCTTGCAAAATCAGCATACTGCATAATTATGCAACAAAGGAAACAAGATGCATTCTAATTTTATAAAAGAAACAATGAAGTGAATAATATGGTACTTTGAATTACAACCGGGTTTTACAATACGTAAAATTCAAAGTTCTCACACTTAGTAGAAAATTGCAAATATTCAAAGATTATAAACTCAGATCTTGTTTTAATATATATATGAATATGTTTTAAGTTTGTTTGCAAAATTATGCAAAGAGTTTATAAAATCCAAAAATTCAATAGAATTGTAAATTACAATTTCTTTGCAAATAACTCGAAAATTTTATTGAAACAAAAATTATTTAACTCAAATAAATAAAAATGACCCGAATTGTGTGTTGAACACACTATCCTTAAAACAAAGTTCGTCCTCTATTTTGGACGTCTGTTTCCCAGGATAAGATGGAAAATTGGATTACCTTTCTATCCCGCGAATCAACTTATGCATGAACTTTATCACCAAAATGCAAGGAGACTAAGAGGAATACAAAACAATATGTAGAGAATATTTAGAATGCGGTGTAGAGTGTGTTTGAGATTGTTGGAAACTCAGCTATTTATAGAGTTGAAAATTAATCTGAGAATTTAAATATGTTGCTGTTACACAGCAATTCAAACCTGTTGTTACACAACAATAATAAATATTGATTACCAAAAAAAAAATAATAATAAATATTGTTGTTACAAAATCAATTTGCAAGTTCTTTGAATTAAATATATATCGTTCTGATTATTTTTAAATTCAAAATTAAATATGTTATATTACAAATTTGAAAATTCGAAAATTAAAAAATAATCGCAAAACATAAGGCTAGACTATGTGGCTCGATTTTGGTGCATTATTCGTGTTCGCAGGTCGCTCACACACAAGTCGGTGGTTCGCAGTCCAAACCGGATCGTGATTTGCACCCCCTACGGGCGCGCGTGTAGAGAGAGTCTCTATGCATTATAATCTTACACGGTAGTAAAAGGTATCATTATATATACTAGTCTCAAAAGCCTTTGTTTTCCCATGTGGGACAAACCTACATTTCAAATAAGACAAACACGTTTTCTTCTTTTAAATTAATTCCAATACTCCACTTTAAGATTTAATTTCTCCTTCATCCAAATACCATTTTGGACAAACAAATATTCAATTTTAATGTTCTCACGGAGTAGAACAAGAATCCACTTTTACTTTTGTCGTTAGACAATCGAATTCCAATAAAATTGCACCCCAAATGTGCAATTTCCAACACTCCACTTTAAGATTTAATTTCCCCTTCATCCAAACACCATTTTGGACAAACAAATATTCAATTTTAATGTTCTCACGGAGTAGAACAAGAATCCACTTTTACTTTTGTCATTAGACAATCGAATTCCCATGCAAATCGAACCCCAAATGTGCAATTTCCAACACTTTTCCAACAAGCAGAACTAGAATCAGAATTACTCAGTCCTTTTGAAACTACTGAGTTCGAGACTTTACCATATCAAACTCCATATCTTTCTTTGTTAACATCACTTCTAATCTCCTTACGACTCTCTCAAAATGTCATTTTCTTTGATAAGATCATCAAACTTGAGTTTTAAATCATCCCGAAAATTATCCTCAAGTTTTACTTGATTGTGATCCTCAAGACAAACAAAGAGCAGATCTAAAATGATCGACAAAATCATAAATATAAGCAATATATCGATATGTGATGTCCTCGATGTTGTAACACTTGACACATCATTTTTATTCCTTGAGAATTTACTCCGATCTTTCTCCATAATAGTCATCAAACCTTTGCAACTTTCATCTTCCTCCAGCTTTTACTTTCTTTGATTCTTCATCACTAAGAGATACATTTAGATATACCTTTCCTATGAGTATTTGCATATTGATTTGCATAGTGATCAAATCCTTTTCAAGCATAATGTTGAATCAAATCAAGATTTTTAGGTTCGAAAGAATTATTCTCTTGATTAGATTCAAATCTTTTAGGAAAAATTGAAGAGTTTTAAAATTATTTCTTAGACTTGAAATCTCTATTGTTACCGAAGGTGTAAACTCATTCTTTCTATTGGATTTCCGAGAAAATTATTGAACCTTCTTGTCAATAATGCAATAGATTCTTCATTTAAATCAATATCTTGCAAATCTTTCATAAGATTTTCTATCGCATTATCAAGATCATTTGAATCATCACAAAAACCAACATCAGTTTCATATTTGAAAGCAATAATTTTGCATTTATCTTTAACTTGATGCTCTTTTTGTTGTACCAAATCCAACTCAAAAGTTTGTAAAATACCAATAAGTTCATCAAATCTAAGTGTATCAAAGTATTTTTGGTTTCTTCAATGATATAAATCTTAACATTGTATCTCTTAGGAAGAGACCTCATAACCTTACTTACCAACCTTCATTGCTAATAGGATCTCAAGAGATGTGCCTCATTAGCAATATCACATATTTTGTATTGTAGGATGCAATAGTTTCATCCTCTTGCATTCAAGGTTTTCAAATCGTTGGGAGTAACCTCAACTTTGTTCTTCTAACTCCATGTGTTCCTTCACAATGTGATTGCAACGTATCCCAATTATCTTCACAGTAAAACAGTTTTGAAATTTATTTTGAACAAAGAGAGATCTACAACACTAAAAATGACATTTAAAGCTTTAAAATTAAAGCTTGCTATCCGAATTTCATCATTCAACCATTCAATTTGTGGTTTAATCATCAGTATCACCATCCGCATCAACAATTCTTGGTGGTGTCCAACCCGCAAGAATAAATCCATGCTCTTTGACTTAATATAAGCCCTCATTTTCACGTTTAGGTAGGAGTAATTGCTCCATCCAAAATTGGGAGTCGAACCATGGTACTACTCGAATTCCCATCATAAAAATAAAAACACTACAAAACACATGATCACACTAAGTAACGTCTAAAGTGAAGGTTCTTGATGACAATTGAAAGAATTAAAGGGTCCAATTCTAAAGACAGTCGCGAAGGTGCGGCATGCGATTAATGGTAAAGTGTTGCAAGACGTTTGAAAACACAAATGAATGACTCAAACAAAAACATAATTTCAAAATATATGAAATAAAGACATATTATAAGATCAAACTTAAGAAGTTTAAAAAAATTTGTACAAGTATAAAAATACTTGTATTATGTTCATTAGAACAAAACTCTTTAATGGGTGATGTTGTTCACAAGATACAAAATACTTAAAAAATCGAGATTAGAAGAATAACTCCTTAAGTCTCAAAAAGAAACAACACTCCATAACAAAGTATCGAGAATACATTAGTGCACTCCAAAAATCACATTCTACACTAGATCTATCTCACACAAACTCACAACTCTCGAGTTCAAGAAATGATGTCAACAATGTCACCAACACTATTGATATCATCAACTTCTCGTGCATTTTCTTGTAAGAAAACTGAAGATGAAGCTCTTAATCTCTCAATCTATGTCGATCTTTGATGCGATCTTGTCGTTAAATAGATATCTCCAAGTTCCTTGGAAAAACCTTCATACAAGAGATAAGAAAACTACGCAAAGATTAAAGAAGAAACCATCTATCCACTACACAATAACTTCCTATAAGTGACAAAATAATAATTGAACAATAACTTCTATAATAACTCCTAATCAAAATTGAAAAATTAATCGTGATAAATTATCCAAAAATCTGGGAAAAATTCAAAAGTTTGCCGTGTTTGAAAAATTCAAACATTAACATAATATTATTATTCTTATTACCATAGAAGTAAGAGTATTGATAATTATATATAATGGTTTTATAATAATTCTTTATTAAATTAAATTACAATATCATTTAATTAATCGGGAAGGAATAAGAATAAGAATATCATTCTAATAAATCGAAAAGAGTCAAGTTACTTGAAATATCATTTTCTTATATACAAACTCGAGTTAGGGTATAAATGAATCAAGTTGACTTCTCTTTTTCTATATTTAAATGTAATATATTTTTATTATTGGGCTACATAAATTAATATTCAAGTTGTAGCAGATTGATAGAGCTTTAATAGCCCCCCCACACACACACACACATATATATATATATATATATATATATATATATATACCTAATAGGCTTGTATGACCTTAATAGTCCGCTGGCATATTAAACTTGTTGATTTTACTATTTCATTGGTGTTAATTTGCAGTAAATGAACCTTGATGTCAGAACAATAAACCTATAGGTCACCAATAAACTTGGTGAGAAAAAGGTTCACTTTTACCAAATTCAAATGTTCAATCTTGTTTGAACTTATATCGAATTTCAAAAATTGTGTGAATCAATCGAGCTTTAGTCAAGTCAAATATGACTTGAATCGAGTATATTGATATTTTTACACATGCTTTATTTTTATTTTACTAATGAGTCCTTATGAACTAAACGAGCTCAAATATACTTTTAACTATCAACGGAAAAAGGATATCAAGTAGTTGGTTTATTTTTACCTGTCGAGCCAAAATTCACGACCTCTTGCAAATCTCAAAAAAGCTTTAGATTTGCACATCAATGACGTTGTATTATCTTATTTGACATTCAATTTTGGTGTACATCGTGCATTATTTAGCATTAGCTATTATGTTGAAAACTCAGGCTATACAAAAGTAGCTGTTTTAAAAATAACTTAATGTACTAAACTATCAATTATATTCTACATATCAAATATTCTACGTTGTCAAAAATAATAAAGAACTCTCGATAATTTTAGGGATGTGGTGGTCTTTTAAATAGAAATTATATAGAAATTTATGAAATGGAGGCAAATACCATAAATTAGGAAGAAACCTTAACAACACTTAAATAATCATAGTGGGACTCATCCATTTATCTTAATTATCTATATAAATGTATGCAATTATTATTTTGACGTAAAAGAGACTTTTCGGAACTTGTAAGAGACTTTTCATATTATTCTTGTGGTACTATTAGACAACTTATTGTAAACCTAGCTAGTTACTATTATTTCCCTGTTAGAGGTGCTCAACTGTTCCAAATCGCAGGTTGTTTCCGGCTTGACTAAAGGTGGAACAGGAACCTAACTGTCTTATAGACTGTTTCTTGTTCAGATTTCGGTTCCGAATTGCGGTTCGGGTTCGGTTTGAGTTTTCCCTTTTTTTTTTTTGAATTTTTGAATTTTTAATATTAATAAATTAACACAATTGATGAAGGAATGATATTGAGTAACACAAAAATTAATTTTATTGATTTAAAAGTAAAATTACAACTTACAATTTATAAAATGAAAAATTATAAGATATTACGATTCCAAAGTACAATTTAAAAATAAAATTACAAGTTACTACAATTTCGTATAAAATTTAAATTACAATGTACAAACCACAACGAAAGGAAAAAGAAAAAAAAAGAAATGGGTTTGAGTTTTATTTAATAATCTAGATCGTCTAGGATCCGAGAATATAACCTCCTCATCTTTGAATGCTTGCTCTACGGAGACGGTTGAGGTAGGAACGACTAATATTTCCTCGCAATTAATGTTACTATAGGAAAAAGGAAGATCTCTTTGACCACCACTTTAACAGATCGAACTTTGACTTCCCTACTATAAATTTAGTATAATCAAAAGGAGATGTTAAATATGTATCAAGTTCAAGATAAGGGGTCGCGCCTCCTCTCGAACGTTTTGGTATCCTCGCGTCATAAAATTGCTCTAATGGTGCAAATACTGACACCTCATTAAACGTACCAATATCACTAGTATTTTTAACATTGGGTGTACAAACAATGAGAACTAGATGAGCTTCTAAAACTATTGCCAAATTTCAACCGCCGATTTCGGTTAAAACCGGCCACCAACAGTCACAATGTGACCGTTGGTAATTCAAAATCCAAAATTCAAAATTCAAATATTTTAGTTTTTTAAATAAAGAAAATAGAAAACCGCCGATTAAACTGCCAGTTAAACTGCCGATTTCTGGTTTCGAATTTTTGGAATCGTAACCTAACCTTATTAATAAGGTTTATGGTTCCGGTTCGAACCAAAACCGGGGTTAACGATTTTCGAACCGTTGACTACGGTTCGAAACCCCGGTTTGCCGGTTCGGTTCGAACCGTTGAACACGTCTATTCCCTGTTGTCCAACTTTGATTTATGGAACCACTTACTGACAACTTAATGTAAACCTAGTTTTTTAATGTAAACCTACCTAGTTATTAATAATTTAACTGTACTATTTTATTTTCCTGTGGCATGTCGAACTTTGTTCATGGACTCTTACCACTTACCAGTTGTTTTCCTGATGTCATAAACTCCTTCAAATGCCATATAAAATAGATATTTTAGTACATTGGGGATGTGACGTTAATCCCATCCTTAAGAATGTTTCGTGTAATAAAAAAAGTAAGGCTGCAATTGGATATGAAAAAGATTTCATTTTCGTGATTTTTTTTTGTCACCAAATATGCGATTGTTTATAAAAAATTTTAGAAAAAATACTATTCTCTCATTTTCACTTTTTCTCATTTTTTTCTCTTACCAATCGCATCTACACATTTTTTCACAAAAAACTAATCATTATTGCATATTCTCCAACAAATTTCACTATTCAGTCACTTACACATTTCTAACTACCAATCATTTCCAATCATTATTTTACTATTTTTAAATCAAATCAACTTTCATCATTATTTTTTTATCTCACATCCAATCACACTCTCAAAATTCATCTTTTTCCTTCCATTTTTTTTACCACTATTCTCTAACAAAATGGAAATTTTCAAATGAAACCATATTCAATCGTGTCCTAAGAGTTTGGAATTTTTTCTAAAAGATGTGTGATAGCTAGCTATGATATCCTTCAAATGCTTGTTTGTTGATTGGACGCATCTGTTCAATGTGTACTCCAAAAGGCGCCATGTGGCAAGTACAGGGGTGCTGACTGGATGTGCATGTTAGTTGACTGGATGCGCCTGTTCAATGTGTACGGGTGCATGCAGAAGGTTGTGGACCTTCGGAAGATATGCGATATGGACCATTAGTTTGCGACTCTTGACCAGAAGGCGCAATCTAACAGTCCAGTCGATCCGAACCAAAGGATGCACTTGTTCTAGAAAGGCATCCGAATTTCTATATAATCATATCCCATGGTGTTCATTTTTATGTCATTCAATCCTATTTTAGCATATTGTTTCATTGTCTCTTCTTCTATATTTCAAAATTTCTGAAACACGTTAAAGTTTGCTGCAAATTCGACTTTTGCCAGTGCTGCTAAGTCGAACCGGAAAGTCATTGTATCTTAGAGACCATTGTCGGAAACCGTTAGCACTTTTGATATGGGCAATGTCGTTTGTGAAGATAGTATTCAATACTAGCCTCGACTTCAAAATTATATCTCGTCGTTCTGTCCAATTTTCGAGAAAACCAAACACTGAAATTCAACAATTTTTAGTTAATTTGCATCTTGTGAATTTGTTGAATCGTACAGATCTTAATACTTGATTATATTATTTTATTTTTTGTTTAGAATTAATACATATTACAAATCACACATATTATACACTACCTCAATAGAAATCAAACCACATATAAATTAAGATGGAAATCAACCCATATACCATAGGGATGGAACCTCAGACCTATTAGTCTAAGAGCCTACACCTTCATTGACACTTTTGTAATTCCTTATTATATATGTTAACTGGAATCTATATCTATATCTATCTATCTATATATATATATATATATATATATATATATAGGATATGGATCAAATAGGTCCTCCCATTTGGGGTGAGTCCATAGGACCCAATCCTAACCATAGATTAATATTTTTGGGTGGTCCAGATTTTTAGGGGGTTTTATATTTATTTTTTTTATTTCAACAACTAAAAAGGGTAGTGTGGTCATTTTATAATATAGAATCAGTTATTGAGATTTGATGAGATCTCAATCACGTTCAATTTGTTTCCTCCTTTCACGCGGCACGTGGTTTCAGTTATTGAGTAACTCATATCCCTCATGTTCACTTTTTTTTTATCTCCAGTGTATTCTATTGTTAACTGCTTATGTAATATAATCATATTGCATGTGTAGTATAACCATATTGCATGTGTAATTTAATCATATTTGTATTGCATATGTAGTGTATATTTGTTGTTTATGTAGTATAGGGTTGTTGCTTATTACTTGCTTATATAGTTAATATATTTGTGTTGCATATGTAGTGTATATTCGTTGTTTGTGTAGTATGAGTTTGTTGCTTATGACTTACTTATGTAGTTAATGTATCTGTGGTGCATTTGTAGTGTATATTCATTGCTTATGTAGTATAGACTTGTTGCTTATGTAGTATGGGTTTGTTGCTTATGACTTACTTATGTAGTTAATGTAATTGTGGTGCATACGTTGTGTATATTCGTTGCTTATGTAGTATAGGCTTGCTGGTTATGTAATATAGGGTTGTTGCTTATGACTTGCTTATGTAGTTAATATATCTGTAGTGCATACATAGTGTATATTCGTTGCTTATGTAGTATAGACTTGTTGCTTATGTAGTATGGATTTGTTGCTAATGACTTACTTATGTAGTTAATATATCTAAAAGCATCATGACACATCTATATAAGCAACAAATTACATCTTCATAAGAAAGATGAATGATTTTTCATAGTAGTATGTTGAAGAAGAAGCAGTAGGTTTGTTACGTGATTTTGTTTTGAGATTTGGAAGGATTGCGTGAATCCCATGAATACCGTGAATCCCATGAATATTGATTTGAGAGGATGACTAATTTACCCCTGTGTTTAATTAACAAGCTTGTAATTTGTAATTTTGCCTCTTAAATCGCAACCCTTGAAAAAATTAGATATATGGCTAGGATTGGTCCCTATGGACTCACCCTATGAGGTGGTCTCATATAACCCTCTCTATATATATAATAAGCCACTTATAAATAGTATACTAATAACGCATAAACCACCCTCACCGAAACAGTAAGATATAAATTATAATTATAGCATGTAACATTAATTTTGGTAATTCATGGATTAATCTTGGATAATATATATCTATATCTATATATATATAAAACAAAGTTTTTACTAAGTCTGTTTTCCCGCTCATTTACCACTTTCTAATTCTGTGGAACACGTTTTTTTGGTTAATATTAAAAGCGTTGATATAATGTTGACCTGTTAAGAATTTTTTATTTCACTTTTTAATTACTCAAACTGAGATTGCGTTAATTTACACACGCTTTTTTTCTTATTTTGTCGCATCATAAACGAAAAGTCAACATTCCTTATGAAATCTTTGTCTGCGATATTCAAGGTAATAATGTTAAACTCCCATATTAATATATTTGACTTTCTTTAATCTATGATTATTAGGTTTGTTATTGATTATTTTCTTGTTTAGATAGATTTCTTGTTCAACAATTCATAAGATTTTATTCTTTTAATTATGTCAGTATTGTTAATGTAATCGCAAAAAATCTTGGAATGTAAATTACATTATCAATTAGTAATTACCATTTTAATGTTGTTGCCATATTTATTTTGATTTCGCCAAAATTGAAAAGATTGTTTAATATTTATGGTAAATTCCGAAAGTACTGTTGTAATATTGATTAGATTGCAATTACCATATTAAATTCTATTGGCAATTCTGAATTATATATAATAGCAAAGCATTACATAAAAATTAGCTTTCTGAATGTGTATATTGCATTAATTCTTATATTTTTTTAAAGAAATTAACTTTTTATTTTTGATCTATTTTTTGGCATATAATATATCAAATAATCATTTTTTACGATCTCTAGTTAGACACCCATATTGCAAATATAAAATAAAAATAAACATAAAATTAAAATTAAAATTAAAAATATAAAATATATTTAGTCAAAACTCTACTTTATAATGAGCTTTAAAAATTATGATTCGGGTCAATTCATGTATTTTGTATTTGTAATACATATATAGTTATTTGACTTTAGATCATTTCATTATAATTATGTAGAATTGCATCTAGGTTGATTATTAACATCTAGTTAGAAAATACTTATTTTAATTTCATCTCATTTTACATATATAAATAGCTTTCGAAAATAAAATTACATCTGAATTTACACTACAACCTTGAAAAACATTATGACACTAATCTTCACACCTTATTAATATCTAAACATGACTAAAACTTAAATGGCGATGAAGTTGCACCATGTGTGGTTTTAGGAAAAATCAGCTTTCAAAGATTGAATTCAAATACACAGGTCCTGCATGTATCTTCATGATTCTGAAATATGATATTTTTTACTTTATCAATAAAAAATATTATTTTCCGCATATTGTCTGCTGCAATTTTAAAATTATTAGAATGTACCGAGAGATAAATTAGTAGAACTATTAGGAAACTAAGGCCTTGTATGGTTATGTTTCCAAGCCCCTATTTTCAATTTCCAACTATTCATTGAAATGGAATCATGTTTGTTTATAAATTTTCCTATATAAATCATCATTTTCACTTTCCATTTTTCACATAAAACAACATCTCAAACCTATAAATTCAATTCTCAACTGTATACACTACCCTACATCACTCATCAATCACTAGTCTCATTTTTTATCCAAATATATATGTGGGACCCTCCATTATCAACTTTATCTACTTAAAATAATACCATATATATAATTAATGGGACCCACAAACCTACAATCTTACAAATATAATATTATATATTCAATTAAAATATTCAACCACTATCAATTTTTTAAATTATTATATACATAAAATACTACTTCAAAACTACTCAACCAAACATAATATCATTTCCAAACCTACATAAAACTCATTTTCATTCACTCATCCAAACATATTTCCAATTTTCACACGAAAACCAATAAATTCTCAAAACTCATTTTTCAACACTAAAAATTAGAAATGGTCCATGGAAACATAACCATACAAGACCTAAACATTTCATATTACAAAACATAAACATTACATGTATACAACCCGTGTATTGTACGGGAATCCCATCTAGTACTATGAAAAGCTTGTTCCTTTTATTGGGTCTGATTCTGTGAACGGCGAACCCATATAAGTTTGGCCCAACCCGTTGACTTGATAACTTACCCATTACCTCTTGTTTAATTTCCAAAAAAAAAAAAAGGAAATTGACGGTAAAAGTCGAAAGAAAATCGAATACTAGGAATGAGAGAATAAATTACATGTACTTTGGAGGGACTTCCTTATTTAGAGTTATGACATATCATCAAACAACTATTTCATAATATACATGAAATCATATTTTAATTTGATATAATTTTGATGTAATTATGGCATTAATATTATCTTCAGTAATTAAGTATTGAGCTGCCTTCTATAAACCTCACTTGACCTGACATATTTTACTATTCCAGGAATGTGAGTGTTCATGAAATAATCCTCCCAATTGATGGTTTTGGGATCAAAATTGAACATTTCAGTCTCAATCCCACTTTCTATTGCTGCCCTTCTGAGTTTCTCTGAATTCATATCATCATAACTGCAACGAATAAAGTAACGCTATAATCAACTACGATGCAATTCGTAAAAGAGAAACAAACGTGGAGGATGTATTTGTAATTTTGAAAGATATTGCTATTTTTAATGTATAATTAGGCTAAACCTCGAACATAGTTTTTGTAGTTAACCCATAAATATCAAAGTTTAGGGATAATTACAATAAACACCCCTGAGGATTGGGCTAATTACAAAAAAAAAACAGAAATATTTCAAAATTACAAAAAGAAACATTTTTTATTTTGTCTTAAATTTAAGAGGGTAGCTGTAATGTTTTTGTTAAATGTCAAGGGGATTTTTGAATTTTTTTTTTTACTTAGACGAAATCAAGCCTAGGGTATTGCTGCAATTTTCAAAAGCTTCTGAATTTTTCTATAATTAGCCCAAAGCTCAGGGCACTTTACGTAATTATCCCTAAAGTTTAAAATAATTGTTCGTTCTAAGAGTAACAAAATTGATATTGTCCTTGAGAAACAATAATATAATATCACCCCGACATTAAAATTTATAGTTCCATCAATTTCGCCTAAGCAAATGGCCGGTCAAGATTCAAGATACTTACTATCCTTTGAAGAACAAATAAGGTCCGTAAAGATCGATCAATCGCATCACAAACTTGATTTTTCTGCACTGCTCAAGATACAATTTCTGGAAATATTGGCAGCATGTTGTGTTCAATAATTGTAGTCCCTAAAAAAATATATTATGTGAAAATATTGAGAGCAATTATAGAAATTCAAGAAAATAATTATGTACCTTGGTATAATATGGTAATGAAAAATATAGAAAATAAAAAGCAAAATGTGACATCATTCCCTTGAAAAAAATTGAATGGGGACATTAAATTTTGAGATAGTTACAAAAACTACCCCAGAGGTTTAGTCTGATTAAAAAAATTCAATCTATCTTTTCGTAATTACAAATACCCCCTTGAGGTGCAATATAAAACAAACAAATGTGAAGGATTATTTTTTATTTTGAAAGATAATTATTTTTTTAATTAGACTAAAAATTAACACTTAAAATTTAGATATGAAAAATCAGAATCAAACCTTCAAAGGAAGAATGTATCTAATGGTCATGTATCTTTGGAAGCTATCCATTGTGCTTAGGACAGTGACCTTGCCAACTATGATAGGCTTTCCATCTTTGTTAATCCAAGGGTTTTTAGTGAAGTGTCTGAGAGCATAATCCTGAAGCCATGTGAACTCCACAGGGTTTGATACTGATGATCCAATATGGTAAATATTGGTCTCATTATTAGGATGATTTGCATGAGCTACCATGGCTACAATCATAGCATTCACCACCATGTCTGCTGGAACCTGCAATTTTTCTTCAACTTTTAGTGCAATGTCAAATACACTAACATAGACACATAGCCAGCAAAATTAGCCTGGCTTGATGGGTCGGGCGGGGCCGGGTTGGACTTCATTTTTAGCTTCCCCAAGAAGATCGGGGCTACTTTGGCCAAGCACAAATGACCCGAAGCCTGAACAGCCCGATAAACTTTTGGGCCGAGCTGATTTTTTCACTTGGCTTGTTGGGCTCGGGTCGGGCCGGCCCAACCCAACCCGGAACATTGACAGCTCTGCACAGACATGTACCGAGAATGAAAGCACAAACTTTTCTGACTATGCCACGTCAGTTCGTTATGGGACCTTATTGCTGGCATGGCATAATCAGTACCCAATCATGTAGATGCTACATCTCATATATATACATACACTTGGTGTTGATCCATATTGTTTGATACATGTTTTTATCTTAATTTTGATGATTTTATTTTATCACCAAAACAATGTTTTTAAAGGTTGTCCAAATACTCCTAAATGATTTAAAATGGTTTTAATATTTTTCGGAGTATTTCCTCAAGTTTATTTTTGATAATAATGGACAACACTTTTAATGATTTTATATCAGTGGGTTTTTACTCCTATAACTGGTTCCTAAATGTTGTCTAAATACTCGATCGGTTTAAAATGTTTTTACTAAATTTTCGGAGTATTTCTTGAGTTTTATTTTCGACAAAAATTGGACAACATTTTGCCTCATGGTCGACCGGCCGCCCTCTATAGGGCAACCCGCACCAAGATGTTTTTAGAAACATAAAATAAGATGGAGGTAAAAAAGTGCAGTCGGCCGGCCGCTTCGGGGCGCCGATCGTCCGGCCGATCGGTCGGCCGATCGGCCGCCTGGTCGACCACCTGCATGTTTCATTTTGAAAGCGAACAAAACCTCTTCCCTTTTTGATTAGGGGACCCGGTTGAGACAGGTCGACCGGTCAAGCCTATGTCGACCTGGGCCGCCCTGTTGAAATTTTCAAAGTGTTCTTATTTCTCTTATTTTTGTGCGGACCGGTCGCATCTGTGTTTTTGACAAAAAAATATGACCGTTTGACACAGACACATTTCCTTAAATTGTGGGATTGATTTCTAATGACTATATTCTTGATTTTAATTGTATTTTTTGTAGCGTTTCTATCCCCAAGAGGAGCCTATGCTTGATCAATCATCTCCTATAAATAGAGGAAGTCTTGAGCAACCAATACAACAATTGAGATACAACACAACAAGATACACTTCAAGCATATACTTGTTCTTTCATTGTCATTATTATTGTTGTAAAATTGTCTAGCTTATCACTTTCACATCCTCGGGTCTAGGCTATTCTTGATTACACCTTGCACTCAAATTGTATTATTCATTATCGAGTTGTAATCTTGATTTTTGGTTATCATTCAAACACAAGATATCTTGTGAGTGTCCTGTGGTAAGAACACACTTGGATGATCTAGGTGATAAGTGAAGAAGATTGTGGTGATCTTCTTATTGAGGTGTTGAAGAATTTGGTATTCTTGAGGTTGAAGATTGTGGTAATCTTCACAAGAGTGCCGTTGAAGGAAGATTGTGGTGATCTTCAAAGGGAGATTGTGGTAATCTCCAAAGGTGTTGTTGTAGAAGAGTGTGGTGCTTTCTTCAAGGTGTTGTAAGTTGAATTTGTATTAATTTTGGTAATTAATAAAATTCTTTTTCTTTGAAATCCATCCCTGAGGATATATTGGGGTGGTTGAGGATTAGGCCCAGGTGGGTTGAACCTCTTTAAATCGACGTGTGTTGTTTACATTCCGCACCTTATTATTATCTTTGAGCATTCGGTTTGAAAAAGAGGGCGAAATCGAAAAGATGAAGATAATCTATTCACCCCCCCTCTAGATTATCGTAGCCGCTTGGACTTACACATATATCATCCAAGTGTCCTATTTCTTACAAAACGAGACACTTGACCTTCATCTACACAAGTGTACTGAGCCAGGTGACCCTAACAGGGTGAGCCGATATACGAAAATGGGGTGGGCCGGATTGAAATTCCAAAAAAAAAAATAATACAAATTATAACTAATTTTGTTCTTAAAAAAATTCTTACTAAGTTATTTTTTTTTTAAAAAAAAAGGGGGGGTTGGGTCAGGGCCCATGTTGGCCCAACCCTAGATCCGCCAATGGTACTGTGTAAGACAGTTTTTTTGGGGGGTGGGGGTAAGTTGTAACTTGTAAGGGCATCTCCAATGGAAAAACCACTCAAATGTTTTTCCACAGTTTTTTGTGTGCCACATCAGTTGCCACATCAAAAGACAAAAACTTATCTATTTACAAACTTTCCTCAACAAGGGTTAAACCATTCTCTAACTTTTTAATAGGTCCCACTATAATTGGTTAATAAATTCAAGATTTTAAAATTAAAGAAAAAAGATAAAATAAAAAAAAAGTAAAACAATTAAACTCTCCAATAGCGTGACACATGTGGGCCCATATCTCAACCTTTTGACATACTTTTTTGACTCATGAAAAACCCCAAAGTTGTATGCCACAATGTTGTGGATTTTTCATGATACGGATTTTCACGAAAAATCACTCCAAAATCCTCACCATTGAAGGGCAGTAAATAACTTACCACGTCGATGATGTTCTTGGGGTCGCCAACGAAACATGTTATTCTTCCTTTACCATATCCAACAGCCAAGCTATCGATAGTTCTGGTTATTTAAATCATGCATCATCATTACATTTTAAGAGGGGAAAAAATTTGAACTAGGAGAGAGGGATTAAAGTTTAATTAGGAGGTATTAAAATAATTAATTACCTGACCCCTTCAACCCAACCAGGGAAAGGCTCTTTGTAAGTACTAGTTACGATTGTGGGACGGATTATTACAAGAGGCATGTTTTCTTTCAAGTGTCCCAATACCATCTCTCCCATGGCCTTGGTGAAAACATACGTATTTTGCCATCCATACTTCCTTGCTCTGTTGTTAATAAAAAAAATCATTTTAACAGACTTCAATTTGCTTCTACATTTTCCCAACATAATTATGGTAATTAACTTTATCAACTTCATAATATAACACCAATTGATTCAAGTAATAAATCCCAACTATATATATGTTTTATAAGTATATTAATTTATATAACGCCGTATGGGTCAAGATGGTCAAGATCAGAAATTGAACTCGACTAATTATAAAATCTTCTCTACTGAAATTCATTGATAAAAGGGATAATTAAAAAAAAACATGAGGTTTGGACTAATTACAAAAAATTCATCTAATTTATTGTTTTTTTAAATTTAAGGGAATAATTATAATATTTCTATAAATATAGGGGGAATGTAAAATAAAATCAAACATCCACAGATTTTTTATAGTTTTCAATAATTTCTGGAGTTTTTTTTTAATTACCCCGAACCTCAAGAGTTGGGTGCTAACCAATTGGGTAGCATGAAACTTCCTTATCAATAAAGTTGTTGGCCAATTAATATTCATGTCGGCTATCCAATTTAAATGGGTTCAAGCCTTCAACTACTACGTGAGACATGTCATTTAAGAATTAATACGAGGATAAAATTGATTGGCTTAATTAAGACCTATATATATATATATATATATATATTAAAAAACTAAGAATATTCAAACTGGTATTGAATGAATCCCATTAATTATGATGTCTATAGATATATCATTTTCGGCAGTTTGTTTGAATATTGTGTTTCAATTTAATGTTTTCATATTCGGCATCATAAATACATACATACTAGATGTATATGCATTAACGGTGAATCATATACACTTAATTTGAAATTGCCTTAATAATGCAACCAAAATTAAAATAGTCCAGCCACATAAAATATCAGGTACGGCTGTCCCCACAACTATGCTACCCAATCGCAATAAACAATAAATTAAATAAAACCAAAATTAAAATAGTTAAGGACTCAAGGAATGACTCAGGTTAAGTATTTCTCGCATTAAATAAATTTCGCCAAAAATTATTATTTTCAATTTATAAAATGATATAATATTCAAAGATCAAAAGGTTAAGCAAATTATATATTAATTTAGATAACCAGATCTGCCATTTCCGCTCCAACCATTTCTCAATTCATTAAAAATATTTTGAAAAATAAAACTTTTTTAATGAGCTTGTTTATAAACCTTTTTTTCTTTTTAAATTACAGACAATACATCAGTGAGATTTAGATAACTATTTGTTCAGATCTGTCTTCTGAGTACTGAGTTAAGTGTTTCATTGTTTATTAGCTTGTTTTTTACGGTAAATATAAGACAAAATTCTTAGACTCATCGTGGCTTCATTCATTGGATTTTAATTACGAGTCTTTGATTATGATGTTGTGACCACTAGAGTCCACATAATCCCTATCGGACTTGTACGTGTCATTGTGGTGTAACATTCTTTTTTTTTTTTTTAAATTGACTCACAAGTATCCTAACACAGTCGGACGTAAACCCCAAACTATCTTCAATTGAGACATTAGTCATTGGATTTTAGTTACGAGTCTTTGATTCTTTTTTTGACCACTAGAGTCCACATAAGAAATGGTCATAGACCCCAAACTATCTTCGATCAATGGGAAAGTCTTTTTAATGGTCATAACCTCTGTGGGAAATCACCCAACCCAACCTCACACTCCACGCTAGTCTAGATCTGAACCTGGGACCTCAAAGGAGCGAAAGTAAGTTTTTGCCACCGGGCTATCCCCTATGAGTCCATTGTGGTGTAACATTCAAAGAAACAAAATAATTTAATTCCCACCTTAATTAATATACTGTATTGTCATTTTCTTCTCCATTTTTTTTAATAGCTTATACTTTTTAATAAAAATATGGGCTCACCAATTAGGGAGTGTTTGCAAATTCTTAAAAAAAGTGGGAAGAAAAAACGATATTTTTTTCAACTTTAGAGGGTGAGAATCACTTTTTCTATAGAGTTTGCAAACACTCCCTAATTAAAAACATAACCTAACCTTTGAATTCCCAAGTCTTTCATGGCTGATTTAATGGAGTCTTCTGAATAATTCTGAGACTTGAGGTGTTTCAAGGTCTCATCAACCAACATCTTCTCTGCATCAATGTCTAGTCCATTTGTCCCATTCAGTGTCTCCCCCATCTTATAAGGGGTTTCCAATATGAGCCCCTCTTTTTCACCAGATACATAAGCTGAAAAGATAAAAATAAAAACATAATTTTCCATCCCTAATTATACAGAATGAAATTTTCATAAGGTTATCAGTTGTTCAAAAATTGTATATGATTTGTCACAGGTTGATAATTTATGAGATTTAGAATTTAATTTTGGCAAAATTATTTGTGTTTTCAATACTTATTATGTAATACACCCAACATATTATTTTTCTTGTAGTTTTTGGTATGTTAGATCATCTCCCGCGGTCCCAAAAAATGAGGAAATCCACTAAAATTGAGTAGAATATCTACTCCAACAGCCCTTTAAATCTCACGCCAAAAAGAAGGGGATGAACAGTGGTGCACTGCTAAACATTTTTTTGTTTTTGTTTTTTTTGGCAGTTTTTTTTGTTTGTTTATATAATTATAATATCTAATTTATATAATTAGTTATGTCTTTGTGTGTTGATCAATTTATTAAAATAAATTTAAAAATTAAATCCAAATTAGCAAGACTTTTTTTTAAAATAAGATTTTATTGTTAATTTTATATTTTTGTTCTATTATATGTATATATATAACAGACTAAATTTAAAAATGATTTGTTTATAAAAATAAATTATTCAAAATAAGAGAGAATTCATAATGCACATTCATTTAATTTTTCAAATTAATTAATTTAAAATTAATGCAAATTATATTTATATTTAATTATATTAAATAAAATATTAAACATTAATATATAAATATATAAAAATATATATGCTAAATTATTAATTAATAAATATATTAATTCAATATAACATAGAACAAAAATAGAATATTCCAATTTAGAATGAAATATAGAATTGACTTGGAGTTAAATCTTGAATTCATGTAAATTTTCCTCTAAAATAGTGTAAATACACAAAAATACAGTTGACTGTTGGAGATCCTCTTAATGAAATACATTAAGCGCCAAAATATATGAAACATGCATTGTCATGTCTCAAGTGCGTCATATTATCTTATGATGGATTAATTGTAGTGAAATTTCAAATTTAATTTACGTAAAGTCATTTGAAATTCTTCCTCAAAAATCTTCTTCTCAGTACAAATCGTCCCATTCTAATGCAACATTCAACCTTATACTAATTGCAATATTTTTAGTAGTCGTATGTTATTTCTCTCTCTTTCTCTCCAAATCTGTATTAATTTGAAGGTTGGGCCAGATCCTCGTCCCATCTTGTACGAAATTTAATTGTAAGTGGCCCATCTAAACACAAATTTATCACTTCAATTAAAAGAAGAATATGAAGTTCACTCTTACTATACAGTACATATTTAGATGAAGGGACCGGACCAGTTATTAATTAATTCATGGGATAATTACAAAAACTATATATACCTTGAGGTTTAGTATAGAAAAAAATTTCCCGAGATTTTTATTGTCTTAAATTTAAGTGGTAACTGTAAACTTTTTACAAATATAAAGGGAATGTTTGAAATATTTTTTTCTTATGAAGGGTAAAGGGTAAAGTCAATGGAATTTTGTAATTTTAAAAAACTGGGTTTTTTTGTTAGAATCAAGTATTGGTCAAGTTTTGGAATTTTGTAATTTTCAAAAACTTCTGGGTTTTTTTTTGTTATGAGCTCAAGTATTGGGGTAGTTTTGTAGTTATCCTTTAATTCATTTTGACTTTTCAGAACTCAAGGTTTTGCTAGAATTCGGATAAACTCACGCAAGAGATCGATCACGAGTGGCATATGAAAAGGCAACCAAGTAGGGTTATCAACTAGCATGAAAGAGTTGAAAATTCAAGAACCCAAATTTCGGTCGGGTCAGGGTTCAATTTTCAGGTTTAGTGTTGAAAAATGATTTTCAAACTTTATTGATTTTTGTGTTATCCTTTAATTCATTTTGGAAATATGTTTGGTTTGTTTGTGGCATGAAAAGGCAACCAAGTAGGGTTTTGAAAGAGTTTTGAAAATGAGAATATGTTTGGTTGTAGTTTTTCAAATGTATTTTTAACATTTGAAAATGAGAATATGTTTTGCGTGATTGTTTAGTGTATTTTTACCTAAATTTGCGTAATTGGGATGAAAAATTGTTTGGTTGTGTTTTTACCCAAATTTAAAAAGAAAAATATTTTCCACAAAATTTTCTAGAAATGACTTCATTTTTATTGAAAACTTTTTAAACAAACTTATTTTTATTGAAAACTTTTTAAATCCAAGAATAGTTGGAAAGTGGAAAAATGGTTTTGGAAAGACAACCATACAAGGCCTTTAAGATATTTAATACATTAATAATTCCCAAAAAAGAAAAAAAAAACCACAAAAAAGGTGAAAATTCTGAAAGAAACTAAACTATATATAGGACTTGGGTTTAATTGTACTAACCAGTTGATACGTGAACGAGCACCTTTAATTTTGTACATTTTTTGGAGAAATTAAAAACATGCCTAGCCCCCATAGTATTTATTCCAAGTGAAACATCATATCTGCACCGAAAAACTCAAATTCATTAAAACCAAATATAACAAATACCAAATAGAAATAAAAATACAAAAAATAATGAAAAGAGAAAATAATTTCTTTCTTTTAAAATCGTTTGACATTTTACAATGAAATGAATTTAGTAATTAATTTATCCTGTACTTTTCTTTTTTTAAACCGTTGGACATCAATCCACTGCCAGTGGAACTCGAACGCAAGACCTACTGATCCCAATGCCTCCGCCTTACCACTAGAGCAAGGCATCATCTGACTAATTAATCTCGTACATGTTTGATTTAGTAATAAAATAAACATTTTTCTTTTTTCCTTCTTTTGTTTTTTTTTTTTTAAAAAAAAGGTACCTTTCATCAAAATTGGTGGTTGCAGCCAAATTAACGACAACATCAACTTCTTCCCACATCTCCTCCAATAAACCTAATTCTTTCACACCCAAATTCTCACAGGTAATATCTCCAGCTACAACTCTAACTTTTTCTGAAAGAAAGGAACTGAAATTTCCCCCACATTTCTCTTTCACAACCTTAAACAAATCCTTTGCTATAACCTGCATATACGTACATATAAAAATTGATCATTCCTGCTCACTAGCTACAAGAAAAAATCAATTTATTTGCAGAGACACCTGTAGGTAAGTATTGAGATCAGGTGCGAACTAGATGTATCAATTTTGGGGGGTTGATTGATTTTTGGGGGCTAAATAAATAAAAAAAAATAACTATTAACACTAAAAAATAATATTTTAAAATAAAATATACATAAAATAATTTAGTTTTAAAAAAAAATTGAGGGGGCCGGGGGGCGCTAAAGCTCTCTCGTGGACTTAGAAGGATACGCCCCTGATTAAGCTGAAAAGTGTAAGTAAAATTATTGTTGGTAAGTATCTGCAATATTTCTGTTGGTAAATTTAAAAACTATTGGTAATTTGTCGGATAATTGGTCGGCATAGGGAAGGCAATATATCTATTATTAAGTTGGTATTTTATAAGAATCGTAAAATTTAGAACAAAATCATTTTTGTCGGTAATATTGAAAGTTTAATTTTTTTTAGTGGCTAACAATCTCAAAAAATTACTTGTTTGGATATTTATTAGAGATTGTGGGACTTAAAGTTCAATATTGGTAAGAAATTAGTGGTACAATATAATTCAAAACTACCTCATTGTTGAAACGTAGCATGGCTGTGTTTGTATCTGGAGCCCTCAAAAGAAGATAAAGCTTCTTGATCTCTGGTTGTACTCTTAGTATCTTCTCAACAAATACTGCATATATACCCATGTAATAACTTATTATTCCTTATCTATTAACTATATTATGTGTGTGTGTGTGTGTGTCAGAGAGATAAAGAGAAAGAGAGAGTACTCTTTGCTAGAAAGCCAGTGGCACCAGTGACAAGAATGGACCTGTTTTCCAGGAAATGGAGAATGCTGCCCAACTCCATTGAATTATCAAGATGATTGAGAATTATATTGAGATAGACAAGTTTTGCTAATGTAAAATCTCATTGGAGAGGTTTATATATAGGAAGATTTTAAAGAAAATAAGAAAGGGATAATTACAAAAGCTACCCCTACGGTTTGGCTTAATTACAAAAAAAACCCAGATGCTTTTGAAAATAACAAAAAATCGTGCACTTTCCCCCTTCATAAGTGAAAAATTTCCAACACTCCCCTTACATTTGTAAAAATATTACAATTAGCCCCTTATATACAACAAATAATCAAACCTCAATAGAATTTTTGTAATTTTCAAACATATCTGGATTTTTTTTCACTTAACTCAAACTTCAGATGTCGTTTATTTGATAAAGTTACTAGATTTTGGGCTCGACCCCATTACTACAATTACCAGGTGGGATCTTTAATCTCTTATTCCACTCGAGGATGATTGTCACGTATTTAAAAATTATCATTTTAACTTTTAATAATAAATTGTCAGCTTTTTATAAGGCAGATAATTACCATTAAAAAAATATGTGACGAAGATGAAACACTATTTTGGAATAAAAAATCATATCCATCCATTAAAATGGAGTGTAGTTAATTTATATGAGATATTCTATTTCTTATATATCTTGTTTCATATTGGTATTTCACATACATTAGATTAGATGGATATTATATGTACAAGATGGTGTCATTTTATTCTCGCAAATTGTAAAATGTATATATAGGAAATCACCACTCCCAAAAAAAAATAGGAAATCCGAATAATTGGGTGCATTTTGTGGAAAAACATTTTTTTTTTGGGGATTTTTGGGCCCTAAATAAAGAGTGGTACAAACAGTTTGAGTGCACGCAAGTCATAGTAGATTTGATTTCATAAATTGTTGATTGACACTCTAATTTTGCTCATCATATATTAATTTTCTAAACGTTGCGTTTGCTTTTCCCTCTGTCTATGAGGTCATCTGCATGTTCTAGACATATTTCTTAATTTGCTTTTCTTGTTTCTCCAAACCAGTGATGGTTCTTCTGGTTGGATGGTTACGACCAACTTTTCTTCACCCTCATAACTTTTTTCAATTAATTACAGTGTTCATTTTTGTAGCTATGTGGAAATTATTGTTGGGATTTTTTCAATTGGTAAAACATATAATACCCAGTACCTGCCTAGGCGTTAGGCCTACCTTGTCCGTCTATGTTATTTTTCCGATTAGTCCACGACTAATCCCATCCAGGCGGCAGGCGGCCGCCCGACTAGCGCCAGCGCTTTTTAAAACACTAATATGATATAATATTGTATATTTTATATTATATGTAATCATGCAAGTAAAGTTCATTATGAAAATGATTAATTAATTAAATAAAAATATTGGACGTAAGTAGGACTTTTGAGGATTTTCATGTGTGTAGATCATAATATTTATTTAGTTTATTTTGATGGGTATAATAAAATATACTATACAATATTCTAGCTAGCTAGTTAACGTCCTCAATTAATTCAAACATATATATACAATTGCTTCGTTCTCAGTAATAATATGATTTCATGATTGTTGATTGATAGAAAAGCTAAATGAAAAGGTAAAAGCTCCATAAAGTGTTTTGAAGTATTCATAGGAATAGAAAGCTGATATCTTGCATAGATTTCTTAATGATGAAACAGTGAATAGCAGCTGCCATTTACAGAGAATGGCAGTCCTAGGGTGTCAGGGAATATGCTAACAAACTACACAAGATTGTGACCATTGACAATAGATCCTACAACCTATTAACAAAGGAATAAAAGGACAATTTACAGCTATAAAATGATAAGGCATCTTGCTGATAGATGCTGAGGGAAAACTTCATGTTATTCGAAAACTTCATTTACTCCAACATCCCCTCAATCTGCACGTGGTGAAGGGAAGACCTTGAGCCTGCTTCTGAACCGAGTGAAAGATTGCTTACTGAGAGGTTTAGTGAAAACATCAGTTGTCTAATCAATTGAAGGCACATGTTGAACAGTGATAAGACCTTGTGAGACCTTTTCACTAATGAAGTGAACATCCAACTCAACATGCTTAATTCTTGAGTGAAAAACAAGATTCGCAGCTAGTGTCTCAGCTCCTATGTTATCAGTCCAAATGATAGGAGTTTTGACCATGGGAATGTGCAATTCAGTGAGAAGATTTCTAAGCCACATAACCTTAGTGGCACAATGGGCTAAACTTCTATATTCTGCCTCAGTGCTTGACATGGATACTGCTCCATGCTTGTTTCTTAGAACACCATGATACAAGATTATCTTCAAGATAAACACAAAAGCATGTGATGGACTTCCTATCATCAATGTATGTAGCCCAATCCGAGTCAAAGTAACCAGTAATTTGAAGAGTGGGAGTTTTCATGATAGATAAACCAAATGTAGGTGTTGCTGCTAGATATCTCAAGACCCTTTTAATTGCCTTCCAATGAGTGTCCAAAGGATGCTGCATAAACTGACTCAGTTTATTGACACTATACACAATATCAGGTATGGTGATTGTAAAATATTGCAATCCTCCAATAACACTTCTATATAGAGTACTATCTGCAACTTAATCACCAATAGACTTAGACAGATGAGGAGAGAAAATCATAGGGGTAATGGAGCCTTTTGTAGATGCCATATTGACTTTATTGAGTAAGTCTTTTATGTATTGTTGATGACAGAGATGCAGACCATTGTTATAGTGAGTCACTTGAATTCCCAAAAACTGATGGATTAGCCCAAGATCCTTGAGAGAGAAAGAGTCATCCAAGAGTTTGACAATGTGAGATATATCCTTATCATTGTTTCCAGTGATAAGAATATCATCCACACATACAAGAATAATAATGTAGGAACCCTTTGTTTTTCTGAAGAACAAAGAGTTGTTTGCTTGGGAAAAGGAAAATCCCAGATTTTGAATAATATGTTTCAGCTTAGAGTACCATGCTCTAGGGGCTTGCTTGAGTCCATAAAGAGCTTTTGTCAACTTGCACACCAAATTTTGACTGTGATCACCCTGCTCAAAGCCATGTGGTTGCTCCATGTAAATTTCTTTATCAAGATCCCCATTGAGAAAAGCATTATTCATATTGAGTTGCTTAATTTTCCAGCCAAGGGTAACACCAAGAGACAGAACCACCCTAATAGTGACAGGTTTGACAACAGGACTGAAGGTCTCCAAGTAATCAAATGTTGGTGTTTGAGTGTACCATTTAGCAACCAATCTGGCTTTGTATCTTGAAATATTACCGTCTATGTTTCTTCTAACTCTATAGACCCATTTGCAACCCACAACTCTTTTTCCTAGAGGTATAGGAACAATAAACCAAGTGTTATTATTCATCAAAGCATCATACTCAGCTTGCATAGCACAACTTGCAGTGTTTGTTTTTCAATTCTTCCTAAAGAGAAGCAGGTTCAGAGTCTTGCTGCAGAAAGGCATTGAACACCTTGGGCTTAGAGTGACCTATTTTGGACCTGATCTGCATAGGGTGAACATTAGAAACATCAGCATCAAAATGGTTAGTGGTGTCAGATTGACTATTAACTTCCAATGGAGGCAATTCAATAGTTAAAGGAATAGTGTCATAGGTATTCTGGGAAGTATTATGAGGCTGAGAGAAGGAGTGGAGAGAAGGGACAGATTCAGGAGTGGAAGAAGATGGAGGAGCTGAGTTAGAAGTATTACAGGGGAACCAAGTAGAGAGAGGCAGAGGAGCTGAGGCGTGCTGATCATGGACACAGGAATTTGAACTATTGCTTTTGAAATTTTGTGAAGGGAATTCTGATTCAATGAAAACCACATTCCTATTCATTATGATTTTTCCTGAAGGAAGCAGAATTCTATAACCCTTGTATCCTTCACAGTAGCCTAGAAAGATAGATGGAACAGCTCTAAATTCAAGCTTGTGCTTATTATAATGTCTAATGTGAGGAAAGCATAGACAACCAAAAACTCTGAGAAATGAATAGGAAGGCTTTTGATTATACAAGGCTTCAAATGGAGATAGATGGATAATTGCTTGCTTGGAGTTCTATTTATGATATAAACAACATTTTGAAAAGCTTCCATCCAATAGTTTTGAGAAACACAGGAATGAGCAAGCATAGAAAGCCCAACTTCAATCACATGTATGTGTTTTCTCTCAGCTACACCATTTTACTAAGAGGTGTAGGGACAAGACACTTTATGCACTATGTCATTTTCATGAAGAAATTTGGATATGTTTCTGAACTCTCCTCCCCAGTCACCCGGAAGGGCTTTGATTTTCATGTTAAATTGAGTTTCAACAAGTGACTTGAAGTGAAGAAAAGCTTGGAAAGCTTCTGACTTAGCCTTTAAAAAATAAATCCAGGTGAACTTGGTGAAATGAACAATGAAGGTTATGTAATATAAACTGCCATTTGTGGATTTTAAAGGTGAGGGTCCCCACACATCAGAGTGAATTAATTGAAAAACTTCTTGATATTTAGTAGAAGATGCAGGCTAAGATTGCTTATGAGACCTGGATTGTAAACAAGCAGTGCAATAGGAACTTAAATCTTTATTGAAATAGTTTAGATTACAATCATGTAGAGCTGGAAGCATGCCCTAGTCTATAATGCCATATATCTAAACTTGTTTCCTTCTTGGAAGCAGAGAAAACAGCAGGCTGAATCTGAGTGTAGTTTTTGGAAGAGTGTTGAAGATGCAAGGTTGAAGATGAATGAGGCTGGACTGGATGTAATTTGAATTTGTAAAGACCATCTTTAAGTTTCACGTGAAGTAGAGTATCCCCCGTGACTTGATCCTTGACAAAACAAATAAAGGGGTGAAATTCAAAAAAGACATTGTTATCTTGAGAGAATTGAAAGACACTAATTAGATTTTTTGTGATAGTGGGTACATGCAGAAGATTTTTAAGATGAAAAATGTGTGAGTTAGAGGATTTAACAGTTGAATTGCCAACTTGACGTATAGGCAAACCTGCACGATTTCCTAAATAAAGCTGACTATTTCTTTGATATTCAGAGGCAGTATTGAGACTTCCAAAATCAAATGTGACATGGTTTGAAGCTCCAGAATCAGGTATCCAGTTACAGTCAGAGGTGTTATCTTGAGTGGCTACCAAGGCAGACATAGGATTGGAATTAGCATTGTACTGAGGCTGCCTTGCTGGAGAAAACTGATTTCTATCACTAGTCCTTTGGCTTTCCTGTTGAGGGGGAAAGTTTATATCCAGCCTATAGTAGCATTTGTCAGCTGTGTGATTTGTGTAACCACAAATCTGACAGGTGAGCCTCCCATTGTTAAAATACCTTCCACATATATTTCTAAAAGATCCTCTTCTTCCTCCTCTATTTCCTGATATATTTCTATCTCTCCCACTAAAGTTTCCAGAGTTCTTGTTCCTTCTTTGTTGACTATGGGTTGCAACATTGGCAAATGGCACATTCCCTTCTTCAGAAATAGAATTACCAGCTTCTATTCTAGCTTCAAAGCTCAGAAGCAGAGCACAGACATCCTTAAAGGACCACTTTTCAGGATTAGAGGTAATAGTGATCATGACCACTACTGGATCATATTCATTGCCCAGCCCAGTTAATGCATGTAAGACTTGATCAAAATCCTTTATACCATGTCCGGTAGCAGCTAGATTATCACAGCAAACTTTGACTTTACTCAAGTACTCTCTCATAGGGAGATTTCCTTTCTTCAGTGTTTGAAGTTGAATCTTATACTACATAGTCTTAACACTCGACTGAGCAGCAAAGTTCGTTTCAAGAGCTGCCCAAATTTCTTGAGAGGTAGTAAGACCAACCATTAAGATTAGAACACTTTCAGATAGAGAGGAAAGAATCCAAGAAATAAGTAGTTGATCTTATCTCTTGAAGGCTTGATAGCTGAGGTTCATAATAGTTTCTTGAGTTGCTGAATCTATAATGGTTTTAGCAGGAATTTCCATGGTTCTATTGAGATAGGATTCAGGACGATGGCCTGCAACAGCAGTTAGGATTTGTTGCTTCCATACCAGATAGTTGATGTCATTTAGCTTGACAGAAACTAGCTGGTGTTGAAGTTGGACAAGAGAGCTTTGAGAGGAAGGGGTGGCTCCCGAAATAGAGGAGCTATCATTAGTCATCTTTTAGAGGAGAAAAATGATGATGAATAAGCAAGAAGAGGTGTATCAGAGTGAGGACCTAGCCTGCTCTGATACCATGATAGAAAAGTTAAATGAAAGCTAAAAGCCATAAAGTGTTTTGCAGTATTCATAGGAATAGAAAATTGATATCTTGCATAGATTTCTTGATGATGAAACAGTAAATAGCAACTGTCATTTATAGAGAATGGCAGTCATAGGATGTCAGGGAATATGCTAACAAACTACACAAGATTGTGACACTTTGCAATAGATCCTATACAACATATAACAAAGGAATAAAAAGGACAATTTATAGTTGTAAAATGATAAGGCATCTTGTTGATAGATGCTAAGGGAAAACTTCATGTTATTCGAAAACTTCATTTACTCCCACATTGATAATTCCAAATTTCCAGCATAGTAAATCAAATCTTTTTTACGAAAAATCATTTCTTTTTTGGGAAATTAAGGTTGGAATATTTGTCCAATCTAAATTTTTTTAAAGAAGATAAACTTTCGAATTTCAGATAATTTAGATACACTAACTTTTTAACATCACAGACAAAATTAGAAAGTCGATTGCTCATTCCAAACTGATGGAGATAATATCTAGTTTATTATCTTTTAGGATTTTATAATATCTTATATCTTAGATAGTGATTTGTGTGTTTAGGATTCTATTAAGTTTATCTTTTAAGTTTCCTAGTCAAGTTAGGAGTTTTATTGTGGTAGGATTTTTATCCTATAAATACTTGTTATTTTATTATTTTTAGGGATGTTGAATATTATTAAGTTTTGAGATTTATCTCTTTTTCATTGCAATTTATTTGCGTATTGCTTTTGTTCGTTGTTCATTTATTCGTAGCTTCTACTTGCATCACAAACCCTTGATAATATTTACTGAAGATATATGACATAATTTTGGTCTACCTAATTTGATGTTACTTTTACAACGAAAAAGAAAAGTCCTATTTTAATTAGATTACTCCTTTTACATATTTTACTATGGTTGATATTGATATTGGAGATTAAAGATAATACAATCCTTCTTCTTTTTTAATAAGTTGAGAATACTGGTTGGAGCGAAGGGCATAAATTCCAAAGAAACCGAAAGATACGAGGATTCGAACCCAATTTTGGTTGACACCCTTATAAAGGGTTAATGATACCACTTAGGATTACAAGCTAATTAGTGGTTACAAAGATAATACAATCCTTCCTTAGTGTTATTATTTTCATTAATCATTATAAAAAAGGATCATTTGAGAGGTACGACTCGTGATGGCCCGATGGGTTTGTGAAACCCTGGATTCGCGATAATGGCTCCTAACTAGAGCCGGCAACTTCCAGCTCGGCCCGTGGGCTGGCCCAAGGATAGGGATGAGTTGGGCTATATTTTTATAGGCCCGAAATAGTTCGGACTTATTTTGGCCTGGTCCAAGAGTTTCGAAGCCCGATTGGTCCGACTAGATTTAGGCATAAACATGGGGTTTGGGTTGGGACTAGTTAAGCATGATTAATTTCAAGAACCTATTTCAATTGCAAATCATGGATCCTTTCACAACTAATTTCCCGATTAAATCTTGGGCAGCCGAGAAAAATGGTGGCCCCAATATTTTTGGGCTGACCCAACCCGATCCGATTGTTTCACTTGGCCCAAAGGGCTAGAGTCAAGTTGGCCCGGACCGACCCATTAACAACTCTATTCGTTATCTGATGCCCAATTTTGGTGGCATCATCGTAAACAACGATTCGGTTGCTATTTGATCACATGCAAAACTTTTTCGTGCAGAAATTACCAACCACAATTTAATTAGGATTAGGTTTAGGCTAATTAAGCTATACTTGATACCATTACAAAGTCAAGAAAATCTCAAAAATGTTTTCACACCCAAAAGTCAAGCCCAATGCAGGTGATACACAATTCAAACAGTCTCATTAATTCTGTAACAAGTTGCCAAAAAAGTTCACACGTTGAAGGTGATTGTGAACGGCTTTTGTTGTCCGAATGACTAGTAGCCTTTTAAGTTATATAAGTAATAGCATTAGGTGTGCAGTATCTGTTGGTATTCGGTTGATGGTTGCCAAATTTGCATTTTAATCGTTTTAAGTTTCATTTAATCTTGGGATCAATTTTGTGCTCTAGTGGTTGAGACATGTGTTGTAAGGGTGAATAACTCGAGTTCGATCTCACACGAATGCGTGTATTCCCTCCCCAAATTCCCCCCATTGTACTAAAAAAAAAAATTCATTTAATCTTCAAAAGTGTTTGAAAAACTATTTTATATAGAAAAATATTTTATAAACTCTCAAAATAATAAGATGTTACGAGATTATAAGTTGTTTTTAAATTGAAATCCTACCTTATTTTTAAAACAATATTTTATTTTAGCAAGCTCATTTCACTTTGACCATAATTACGATATTGTCATTACTAAGTACTAACACCATATAAGTCCCTTCATCGTGCCTTATGCAAACACTCCAATAAAATATTCTGTAAATAAGATATAGCATCGTATAAGCTCTAAAAATAAATCTCTAATTTCCCTCAAAAAAAAAAACAAATCTCTAATTAATTGGAGGCATGACTTCTTGTGGTAGAACATAGTAATTATTTGATTGAGAAGCCATTGATTTAGAAACCAAAGGAAAATTTTCAAGTTCGCGCATTTAATTTGGGTTATTGACATGTATGTAGTCTATTTGTATGTCCCTAGAATCATACATAGAAGTGACTAATAAATTTCTGACATACCACCAATTTTAGTAATGTTGGAGTACCAAGCGATTCAATTCTCATTTCCCTTCCCATCTCTAAGTGACTAAGTCCATTTAAAATTAGTGGGGAGGCCTCGTAGGGGCAGTCGCCCTTCTTCGAATTTATAAATATATAGATTTCACGGATAATTACAAAAACTACTTTTAGATTTGAGTTAATTACAAAAAGAAAAAACCACATATTATTGAAAATTACAAAAAAATTTCAAACACCCACGGTCGCCCATACCCCCTTCATAAGCAAAAATATTTCAAACACTCCTTTACATTTATAAAAATTATTGCAATTACCCCCTTACATTTAATACGGAATTAATACTCAAGGAATTTTTGTAATTTTTCAGACATATTTGGGTTTTCTTATAATTAACACAAACCTAGGGCAGTTTTTGTAATTATCCCTATATTTTATTTAATTTTTTGTATTTTTTGTTTATAATTATTAAAATTTAAAAGTGATAATTTACAAAAACTACCTTCAGGTTTTAGCCTATTTACAAAAAAACTCAGTTATTTTTCAAAATTACAAATAGCTCTCCTTGACATTACAACTTTACAAGTTGCACCACCAGAAAGAGGGGTATTTGTTAAGTAAAAACAAACCTAAAAGGGGTGTTTGTAACATCTTAGGGGGTATTTGTAATTTTGAAAGATAACTGGAATTTTTTTAATTTAGCTAAACTTCAGGGGCAATTTTTGTAACTATCCCATTTCTAAACGCAATAAAGTTTAAAATATATCTCCTAAAAGTTCAATTCAATCTCGCCGACTAAACTTTTGGGCTCAAACTGTCAACACGACCTTTCAGTGAACTACAAGCAACAGATTAGCTCTTGGGCCCAATTTGCAGACATGATCTGTTGGTGCACTAAAAGCAAAGCAGCAGACCTGATCATCCATAAGATGCCATAGCAGCAGTAAGCCCCATAAATTTACTCATCAAAGCACTTCTGGGAACTGCATTTGAAAAGAGCTCATGATTTTCAAGTGTTGTATTCAGTCTTGAAAAGCAAACCAAACAAATCGATACCCGATATGATGTAAAATTCGACTCGAATTCGAATCAATTAGTGAAGAACAACAAACTAAGGGTAAAATATCAAATTAATCAAGCTCGACTCGTGTTCAGCCCATTCAGACCAACTAGAACTCTCTCAAGCAATAATCAAACCGAATTCACAAATTTCAAATTTCAAAGCTGGATAAAAAATCAAACTAACTTGAACAATAACATATTCAACTCTGCTCGATTTGTTAACTATGTTAACGCCTATTTACTAGTGTCATTGTTATAGAGAAGTAAGGATTGACTGAATATAAACACTAGACAACTGAGACGACGAAGGTGTAAGTCGACCAAATCGAGTATTACCTGTGCCGAAACAATAAGTAGAATTACTTTACAACCTACTTGGAGATATGGGGAGCTCAAGGCAATTGACTTTTACATACAAAATTAGCTAAAAGATATTGTACAAAAAACAAAGTCAATTCTACTCAGCGAAAACGACAAACAGCAACATCAATGTAGTCTTCTAACATTCCCCAACAGTGCGATACTTTGTTAAGACACCCCAAAAAAGCCGCTCAAGGTGGATATATACTCGGTGAGTGAAACAAAGGTTAGCATTTAGTATTTGTTTGGATACCTTTGAATTGCCAAAATCAAGAATCCTTATCTTTTGCTGCTGGGACCGTTTTAACCGATTGATCTGAGGCCGGAGGATCCAAATTCATTGGCTCTGATGTTTGTGGCGCTGTTTGCACTTGATTTGCATCCGTCTGACTGGATATCGGTGCTACGGTGTCCATTCGATCGGTTGTTTGCAAAGTACGATCAACGGCTGGTTCGGCAGATTGAGTTTGAGTAAGTATAATCGTATCAGAATTTGTTTTATTGATTGCAGGAGGGTCACAATCCATTTTATCTTTTGCCAGAAGTGTTGGACTTTTCTGTTTAAAGTTGGTTTCAATGGTCTCGTATTCGGATAGGAGATCCATGAACTCGTTAAGCAACCGTTGAACTTTTCTGTTTGATGCCATAGCTGGAAGAATATCTTCGCGGAGGAGCTTATGCTTATTCAATCCCTGTCAAGGCCCAGATTACAAACTGTCACGGCCAAATAGGGAAAAGATAAAATGAACGCAGGAGCGCAAACAAGTGAGACTAGCCTCTATCTCCTTTCTCACTCGTACACACGGAAATTTTTAAAGGTATAATTACAAAAACCACCCTCAGGTTTGGGCTAATTACAAAAAAAAAAAAAAAACAGAGATGTTTTAAAATTACAAAAAAAAAAAATAGCTCAGGTAATCAGGTTTGATTTGTCTTAAATTTAAGGGGGTAATTTAATGTTTTTATAAATGTCGGGGGAGTTTTGAATATTTTTTGCTTATGAAAGGGGAAAATGTAAGACCGAATCAAACCTCAAGGGTGTTTGCAACTTTCAAAAGCCTCTGGGTTTTTTTTGTAATTAGCCAGAACCCCAGGGGTTTTTTTGCAATTATACATTTTTTAAATATGAAACAAGCATGAAAATTAAACACGTATATTAATAAGTTTAGGTTTATCATCACTTCTGCCAACTTGTGTGAATCGAAATTAATTAAGAACGAGACCAATTTGTGAACACGCTAAGAAGATATTAGACATCACCAAAGAAACTGACAGGTGCTAAATGACCATCTAACTATAAATGGCAAGGCAATGAGTTTATTTTGTATAGTGACCAATCAAAATAAACAAAAAGAGGGGACAATGTAGACATTCTCTTAGGTTGCATATAGTAGAATATCCTAAAGTAAAGTACATTTAGAAGAATCAAGAAAAAGGACTTACAAGTACAAAAGGGTCCCATGCTGGTGTTTTCGGATCTGAACCAGATTCAGTCATTCCAATGGGTGGTCCAAGGAAGCTCTCACAAACTTCACGTAAGCGGGACTCATCTGCCTCCCTGTATTTTTTAAAGACATTAGAGGTCACAACAACAATAACAAAATCGCCACTCTAGAAAATATTTATGTCCGTTTGGCAAAATATACACCCAATCATTGCTAGGCTAACATTTAGTCGTACTAGTACTGCACGTTTCCTTGTTTTTGTGCCAAATGTGTGTTGTTCTACTTTACGTATCAGTAACTGGAATGCCAGCAAAGCAATTCTCTCGTGAATTTTTTTTCCTCTTAATACCTTACTTCCAACACTATTTCAATGATAGCTGGTTGAAGTTTCTGATATTTTTCCTTCTGCCTTACAATTATAAAATAATTACTTAAGCACAAGAAAAGTGAAAGAAGAAAAAAAATAGTTCTATCCACTGAACTCGCAGTTGACTACAATAAGCAAGCTCCATGATTCTATCGATTAAATGGGTTCCAGTACAATAATTATCACAAGATAAAATCATGGTTTTTGTTGCCAACCATGTAATTTTTCCATATTCACTTCATCATCATCATCATCATCAACTGCACCTTATCCCACTATGTGGGATCGGTGGCGTGAAGTTTATAGAGTCAATTAATTGTCTAAAATTAGTTAACACTATAAATTCATGCAAAAAGCAAAGTGGCAAAGTTTTACGCCGGATGCCCTTCCTGTCGCAACCTTCATACGAAGGAGAAATGAGATGAAATTCCAAAACCGTCATCATCACAGGTTTTTCCACTTGCATGGAAAATATCATGAGACAGTTTTTCCACTTCCAATATTCACTTCCCTACTTCAATTATAAAGAGTGGAACAATATAGATGGAAGCACAGGCATAATTTGTGCATAAACACACTGAAACAAAAGGAAACATATAAGATATTTTCTGCATTACAGATTGCAGTCCCACATGTATAAGTGCTTGTTATAATTCGAACTGGGATCAACTTTAGCTAATGCCTGCAGAACTAGCAAGAGCGTACCTGGCTAAAAAGCGAACGTATGATAGAAGACATTGACGATATTCAGTAGGAGAATTCAAAGCCAATGCTGATGCTAGCTGAGCTTCCAAATGAGCGCGTGTCTGCATCCCATCGTCAGTAACTCTGCACCATAATAACACCCCAAGGTGAACCTCGTGTTCAAAACATAATAAGATAAACAAGTATCCACAGGAAGCAACTAAAACGAGTTAGTATTGGCAAACAAGCAGAAATTGCTGATAATCATGGTCAATACCATCAGTGTAAATGAAAGGGAAAATTACAAAAGCTACCCCTAAGGTTTTCGGTTAAAAAAAAAAAAAAGAGATGTTTGAAAAATACAAAAAAAAAACCCTTGAGGTTTGATTCTGTGTTAAATGTAAGGGAGTAATTGCAAAATTTTTACAAATGTAAGAGGGGTGTTTGAGATGTTTTTGCTCATAAAGGGTGTAAAGTGTAATACGGAATTAAAACTCACGAGGATCTTTGTAATTTTCGAAAACCTGTGATTTTCTCAGGGGTAGTTTTTATAATTATCCCTAATGAAAATTTTTAATACTAGTATTCCACTTCATAGACAAGATTAGGTAGCTCTCAACCAATGTCATTACACAAGTTCATCAAAGATAGAACAAAATAAGAGGTCAAATGCAAGTGGTATTCATGCAAGGTTTTCTCATGAGAACCATAAAAAAGGGAGTTAGTACGCCTCCGAAAAGCAACATCACAAGTTCCCATTTTTGACGAAAGTGTATAGATTTTTTTGGGAGACCATTTAAAAGACCCGTAATGAAAATGCATATAGACCTGCTCCACCCTGGTTTCCGTGCCAGAAATTTCCTGACATCAACTTGCAATGATGCCAGCTCACCACTATGAGCTGAACCTAAGGTCCACGAGCTGGCAAAATTTGATGCGGGGAAACAATCATCTGCCACTCTCAGCCAACACATAAGGCTCATATCGAAGAGATATGCATGACGTGTAGCCAAAACAACAAGGGGAAAGCCAGATTTCGATAATTTTGCAGATATAACTTTGATTGTACCTGGAGAGATATCAAGAAAGGAATAAATCTAAATACATAATATGTTATGTTACACCTCTCGAACTAGAAAGCTGCAATCAACAACCAGATTTTGTGGCTTACCAGTATCATTAGCATTGGAATTCAGGTCTGTTGTTATCAGTGAAATCAAGGAATCATGAAGTAGACATTTCTTGTTAAAAAGATCCCAGACATATAAGGACCCCTTCCTTGTGACAAGCAACAACTTCCATGAGTCGTCACAATCAATAAATACAGCGGCGGAGCCCATCATCATGGTCGGCATGGCACGTCTCCCACATTTTGTGTAAACCTTCTCAAGGATAAAATTTTGTAATCAGTGGTAAGAATTAATATTATATCACAACTTACGACATTTGAAGTGCGTGAAATGAACTACAGTTGCTCTCTCATGTGATTATCATTCCCAAAAGGAACGAAAGAGACAGAAATGTCACTGTTGTAGCAAGTGATTTCTCATATAATATCCGTGAATACTTCGGATAAATTATTGTTATCTGTATTCTACTATTCTCATAACAACCGTACTAATAAAAATAAAAATAATAATATATAACAATACTAACAATAACAATAACATTATTAGCAATAATAATAACACAACAACAAAGATTATAGTTGTAGTAGAACTATAGGTCTAACAATAATAATAACAAAAATAATGACAACAATGCAACAACAACATCAATAATAATAATAATAATAATAATAATAATAATAATAATAATAATAATAATAATAATAATAATAATAATGACAACAATGCAACAACAACATCAATAATAATAATAATAATAATAATAATAATAATAATAATAATAACAGTAATGGAAACAATAATTGTAATGGAAATAGTAATAAAAATTATTGTCATGACAATAATAATAGCAGTTAATGTTAATATTAATAATGATGATGATGTTAATAGGTGAGGCTGACAGAGTATACTTGGAACTTGAGCAGGTTTATGGCAATTCACAATTCTTTCAGGCAGAAAAGGGGATTAAGCAAAGGCAAAACCTTATGTCAAGAATATAGATTCAGAATTGTATACTGAATGAGAATGTTGAACAAATGGGAGACACTTCTTATCAGGTAGAATCTGGAAAGCGAAGAGCATGTAAATCCACCAAATTACTATATAAAATACATTTGGTACAAAATTTATACTTCCATTGATTAGAAGGAAACAATTAGCAGGTAACTATTCAGCAGCACAACTTTAAAAAAATATTTGCTAAAGTGGAAGGACTGAAGCTATACTAACCTGGAGCGATCCATCTTCACAACCAACAGCCCAAAAGTTGGGATTTCCAGACAAGACAGTGACCTTTCCAGATATCCGATCAGACCAAAGATTTTGAGACCCTCTTGTACAAGAAAGTTCGGTTTCTTTAACCAATAAAGTTTTCCCTGCTCCTACAATATCGTTAACTGCTGCATGCTCTCTTGACGAGCTTCCAAGCAAACAGGTATGGTATCTTCTCCTTGTTTCTTATCAAATACTCTTATTGAAAGAATACTACCAGAAGCTAGATAACCAATCTGCTCTACATTATTAGTTGTCTCTTTACTCCCACAGGCTGGAACCTTCTCAATGACCAAGCTCTCACTAATAGATGCTCTAGCTGTGACACCAGACCGCTCTTTCAAATCAGCATTGCCACTTATAGCTTTCCGTATGGATCCTTCTCTGGCACCACCATCAGTATGTATTAATCCGTTATCATCCTTGTTATGATTCGAGGATTTGCCAGGGAAATCAAGAACTTCAGACTGAGCACCAATGGAGGTTCTTTCCTGATGGGCAGTCACTCCAACTGCTTCTGGTATTATCCTCTTTCGACCATCTGGGCGTCTATATTCTTTTTGCTTTACAGGACTGGACATCCGAGCTGAGACCACTTTGTTTGATGCGTCACTGATAGCATCTTCAGTTTTCTTTCCATCATTGACAATAGTCTTACTAACTTTTGTTGTGACCACTAAATCAGCACAAGGTTTTAAAGACGGCTGGCTCTCAGGAACAACTGTATTTGTCTTTTTACTTAGAGTTTCCTTTGCGGATGCTGCTTCAAGCAATAACTGTGCTGGAGTTTCAGCTAAGTTTCCCTGCCGTCCTCTGACATCACCATAGCGATTTCTCTTCAGATCTTCTAATTCAGCATCGGTTAATTTATGTCCGATTTCATTCGCATCAAAATGGAATGTTGCCACTGTCCCATCCAAGGAACAAGCAAAGAGTGAGTACCCATCAGGGCTCCTGCACTCACAGGCAAATTTTAAGACTGGGTTAAGTATAGGTCGAGAGATCAGAAAGTAAGAATGCAGCTCAGGAGGAAAGTGGAGACATTAAAGATTAAATTTACCAAGTTAGGTCCACCACGCTTTGAGTAAAGAAATGCTTAGCCACAAATAGAGGGCGAGGACTTGCAGTAGTCCACACAGTTATGGTGCGGTCCTGACTTCCTATTGCAATAACATTGAATGGCTGTAAATCTTTTCCTTCGACCTTCGAAGAACCATTACTCCAACCAGCAGATGAGGTTTTTAAGTCCTGGGAATTGGAGATATTCCTTCTAAACATTGAATGATTGAACCTAGCAACAATAATTGGCGCATTATGTCCTAAGAAGTCAAAAGTGGCAGACCATTCCCCTCTCTCAAGAACAGGTGCAGAATGCCTGGGCTTTTGAAAACCATGAGTTGTAGTTATAAAATGGCCGCAAGGTGACCAGTCAAGCCGCCTAAAGAAGGTGGAGCCAAGCTGAAAATACAAAATGTCAAAAAGAAAAACAGCAGGTAAAAGGCAGGTGGAAGAAATATAAAACAGAGAAGCATACATTTCCTATCAAATTGTTAACTTACGGATTTAGCCCAGTGACCATCAGTTCTATGAGCAAGGCTCCAATCACTTGTTCGCCAAATTATGACAGTCTTGTCATCCGATTGACTTGCTATGAATGAGCCAATGGGATCCCAAGCTACACCTTTGACAAGACTAGAGTGACCCCGGAGAACAGCAGTGCAGATGCCATTACTCATGTCCCAAACATGAATTGTATTATCCAGACTCGCACTTGCCAATGTTGCATCATCGGGAGACCAATTAAGATCCACCTACTTTAAGCAACACCTTGATTAGAGAACAGATTAAAGAATCAATGGATGCTCATAAAAATTGCCAATTTCTACAAGCTTTAAGATACCAATAAAAGGCAAGATTAAAAAAATATTTGTAATTGGTTATTACAAAAAGGCCCCTAAGGTTTGGGCTAATTAAAAAAAACCAAGAGATTTTTTAAAATTACAAAAAAAAAAAAAAACCTTGAGGTTTGATTGTGTCTTAAATTTAAGGAGGTAACTGTAATATTTTGATAAACATAAGGGGAAATTTGGACATGTTTTTTGCATATGAATGGGAAAAATGTAAGACAGATCAAACCTAAAGGAGGTTTTTGTCATTTCCGATAATCTCTGGTTTGTTTTGTAATTAACTCGAACCACGAGGGGGTTTTTGTAATTATTCCTATTTATAATTCATGTTATATCTCCCTGGAACTTTTATTACCACATCGGCAGTGTGTCCTCTCAAAGTCATAGCAACTTTCCAGTTCTCAACATCAGGTGGCTCCCCACTGCCAAACTCTGTGGTCCCTGAACCAGGCTTCCTCTCATGAACAAGAATAGCTTGATCATCCGATCCGGATGCAATATATCGCCCATGCTTAGCCCACCTAACACAGTTAACAGACCCGAAATGGTCGCGCAGGGTTGCGAGAAGTTTCGATGCTGAATCATCAGTTTGCAGTTCCCTGCTAACAGATTTCATGTTCCAAATGCGAACCTGAACAAATAACAGAAACTACTTAATTCGTGATAAATAGAAGAAATCTCCATAGAGTACACTTCTTTCAGATAACTAGTTATCAAAGCTTAGGCAGTCATACGTAAAAAATATAAAATACAAATTATCAATGGGAGTGGAACCTTTCCCTGATAATTGATGTCAATAACTCTAAACACAATAAATTGGAGTATTAAACACAAAAACTACAGGTTCAACCATGATCCACATCGTACTTAGAATTTAATATTATACATAACCAGATAGGAAGGGTTGTGGCATAAAATGTACTTCTAAGTAATTGCCCCATAAATCTAATATCTAACTATATGAAGAGGAAATCATGTAATGAAGGGGATTCTTTTTTGTACAAATTGCACTTTGAACTTGGAACGAGCATGTAGAAATTAACAATACTTATTTATCTTTGAATTATTTCGCCGAATCGGTCACTCAAGATCTTTGGTCTCTAACCGACCCGATCGAAAAAATGGGTTTACTTCTTAAGGACTCGTTGAGAATAAATCGAATCTAGTCCTGGCCTATTGGAAGTAGAAGGCAATCTAGTTGGATCTTCAAGGACAAAAAAAGATGCAGACCGTTTGAGAATGATCAATTTACATTGCTTCTTTGGCCCGAACCTCGGAATTTTTTAGATACGATGCAATGGATCTTGTTCTATCTTTATCAGAAATTTCTCTATGAAAAGTAAGAACCGGAGTTTGAAGAAGGGGATGAAGACAGAGCCCTTGACCAGCAACAGATAGCAGAGGATTTATCCAATCTAAGTTGTGCCATGAACACATCTAAACTTTCAGATCTTAACAGCATAGCATGCTTGGTTCTAGAACTTTGGTCAGGAAGGAATATGTAGTAGAAAGGTAAATAAAATCTAGGAAATAAAATATCCAAAACTTAATTGGTTGCCTATAGAAAAAATAAGGAAACCTATTTTCCTACAGCATATTGATAATAACCACCAACATTGCAGCATCTATTGAGCATGTTGTCGACCAATTCGTCTTTTAATAGCAAAAATCAGTCAACAGAACATTTCAAATTCTCAGTGGATCCAAAAGAAAAGAAAAATCAAAATCCTGTGCAGACAAGAAAAGACGTCTAAAATAGATTTCCTCCAAAAAACAAAAAGATAAAATAACAGTAAAACAACAATTCATAGACCAAAGAAAACACAGCAACCCCAGGGAGGATGACTGATGAGAGCACAGGAATTTGGCATGGGTTGGTTTGGAGATGTGAGGGCAAGACAACATCCTGATTTCAAATGCGGATCTCATAGAGACGAAAGTGCTTGATTTACAGTTTCAATCAACATTGATGTCCCTCATTTTTTTCCCTTTCCTTACTGCTTCCTTCAGCAAGGGGATCTATGCAAATACTTTCTGGTCCAAGATTCATTCAAGTTCTTCATAACTAAAATGATTCGAATAATTTTAATACAGGTCACTGATTCTCACTGCTTAAGCATCTTTATCCAAGAATACATTGCCGGGTTAAGAATTTTAACACTTTTCTTGAGAATGATCGTAAAACTAAAAGTCTAAGACCAAGATGTGCATTCCTCATTTTACGACTCATTAAGTGGGATGTTTCATAATGCCGCACTTCAAAGTTCTAACCTCTCACAAAATCCTCTAGCCAGCAAAAAAGGGTAAGAATTGAAAAGAAAATTTTGGAGGAAAAAGAATACATTAGAACTAAATGAACATACCTTATGATCACCACCACCAGTAGCAAACCTAAGGCCACCAGGCTGAATATCAATGGAGAAAATCTGTGTGCCCCCATGCCTAATCCAATTAGGTTTCTCTGCTATCATCTTTCGCTACTTGAATATGTTTCACTTAAAACCCAGATGAATTTAAAAAAAAAAAAAAAATAGACCAAGAAAGAAAGAAAGAAAACAAAAAGTTTTTTGTTTTCCCTTAAAACCCAAAAAAACCCATCCCAAGTCTCTCCAAGTTCATGCCTTGCAACTCCCAAAAGACACTGATTCTAAAGAACAATGGAAAACCCACAAAAACCCTAATGGGAACACTCTCAAACCCAGAAATTTAAGCCTCAAGTAAATTAGAAACAATAGAAAATTCGAAATTGGGTAATTGAGGCCAATACATTTTATTGAGCAAAGGTGGAACTATTAGAGACCAATTGGAGAAATGAAAAAGGGTATGAGAAAGTTTCAAGTAATTAGCAATTAAAGAAATTATTAGTGAATAAAATTTTTGGGAAAAAAAAAAAGTTAACCTTGAGAGTGGCGAATAGGAAAAAAGGTTGAAATTTTGGCGAACAGCGTGAGAAAAACCCTAGTATGAGTTTGTGGTAAATTGGGATATTTTTGCAAGAAAGTGGAAGTTTTTAATAAGTTGGGGAGTAATAAAAATTGTTGTTTTCATGGGTAACTTCCTTTTAACGGTCCAATCTTAATGGAAGATTTGGGAGTAAAGCAAACACTGAAAAAGGCCCAGATAAAGAAAGAGAATCAAATTTACAATAATATAATGAATCAATTCATAATGTTATTTTATATTTTATAGTTATAAAGTACACAACTACACATTATAATTTTGTTTATTTATGTTGCAAAGAGGGGTTGAAACTTGAGGGGGTTAGGAACTTGGTCAATATTAGTTTTGTCTTCCCTAATCACAATTTATTTATGAGGAAAATCCTTTTTTTTTTTGTCATCTCAACTATTCAGTTTTTCGATTTTTCCACCTAAACTTTTTTTGGGACACTTTACCTATTGAAGTTTATAGGTTTTGCACATCGCCTCTTGGAACTCGCTGCCGGTGGAATATTCCACCAAGATCTTGTCATGTGTCATGCACGTGGGGGTGAAATTATCATTTGACTGAAATTATACTAAAATCATTGCATTTTGTCATCTAAACTTTATGTGATTGTTAATTTACCATATAAACTTTGACGATTTACATTTTGTCACCTCAGTTCAAAAAAAAACAAAATTTTATATGTATATAGATTTTTTTTTTTTTTTTATTTCTTGATAAAAGAAATTAACTAGTATCCACTTCAATAATGTATATTATCATATGTAAATTTTGAATTTTTTGCGATTTTGGTCATATAAGTTTTAGTGTCGCACAATTTTAGTCCTATAAGTTCCTAGTTGTTGCAATTTTGGTCCCCAAGGGCTATTTATACTTTCATAATATAAAAAATGCCCTTGTTTGTTTAAATGGCTTGTTTGGCTAAGTCTTGGCACAAAAATGGATCAGATCATAGGTTTATTAATAACTTTAATAATAATTTATTATATTTATGTAATAAACTTGTGGTGAGGAGATTTTCCAAACCATAATGGATCAAATGTTCGAGATGCGTTTTTTATACATTATATTCAAATTTTGAAGATAGATGAATATGAAAATCAAGAAAAAAATTAATATATTGGGATAACTAATATATAACCCATTTTGTGCAAAGGATTAAAATTGCCGCTTTCAGCAAGATATGAGACTATAATTCATAGCTTATAAAAGATATAAGATTGAAAATACTTTTTAACCACAAGGTAATATGGTCTAAGACCAAAACTACAACTTTATAAGTTACAAGACTAAAATTGCAAATGTCCATAACATACGTGACTAAATTTGCAGTTACCCATATAATAGTATAAGATGATCGGGTTGTCGGTAAAAATATGAATAGTTGGTGGAATAAATATTTTAATTCACAACAGACTCATACTTTTCATTGTAACTTTTATGATACTCGAATTCAATTGAAACTTTGATTCAACGCAATTAAAAAAAAGTGAGTTAATCCCAAAAAAAATTCAAGTTGAAATGTTTTTAAGGGTAAATCACACTGTACCGCATATACTCTCAATGAATATCACTTTATCACTTTGTATTTTCAATTGTATCACTTCTTATATTCTCAATTTGAATCACTTTACCTCCTTATACTAGTAAAATATATTTTTTTCTTATATTCCTTTATTAAGTAACTTAATTGTCCCTACTGTTATTGTTATATTAAGTTAATGGTATTAAATTCATATATATATATATATATAATTTTATTTGATACTATTTTGTTTAATTTAATTTTTATTAAATTAGTAAATTATTGGTATTAAGTTTCTCATCAAATGAATTATAATAATATAATTTAGAAAATATGTGTATATAGATAATTATATAGCCATATTTAATATAAATTATATTAAATTTAAGATTATTCATTTTAGTATCAAATAATTAACCACTAAAAACTATTTTTTCTATTAAATATATCTTTTATTAAATTATGATTATTCAATTAAAATTTCAAAAATTACTAATAATATTTTTGCACCTTTAATAAAATGTATTACATTTATATTATATAATTTTATGTTTGCGGTGAATAAGAAATTAAAAGTATAAATGTATTTAGCTAATATAAAATATTATGTTATATAGTAATTTAATAGGGACTATATTAAAGTTAAATAATTATAAACTAAATGTAAAATATAATAAATTTTATATTAACCCATTGATTAATCAATTTGTGAAAGTTAATTTATAAAAGAAGTACTAGTTTATTAATATTAGATACTTTTAAGATGATATTATCAAATACTAAAAGAAAAAACAAGCTGCCACATGTCTTCACTTGAGCAATTTGGTACACATGTCAACACCTTATTCTTCCAAATACATGTGTCACCTTCATATTTAGCCACGTGGCAAACTATGCCACCACTTTATTCTTCCAATTATAAACCAATTTACTATATCAATTTATCATCAACTTAATAATTAAATTTTCTATTTCCGTATATAATTATTAAAATCCAATTAAACATTTAATTAACAAAGTTATCAATTTGGCAAAATCAATGTTACGGCAAAATCGTATATTTAATATATTTATATATGTATATGTATATATATCCAACACGTTTTTTGAGGAATTTTCCTTATAATGTATTAATTAATTTAAGATATTTAATATATATATATATATAGCAACCATATATACTAAATATATACTAAAAGAGAAAACAAAGTTGACACATGTCATCACCTCATTAATTTCGACATGTGTCAACTCCTCATTTTTCCAACCACATGTATACTTTATAATTATCTATGTGATATTGTTATCTACAAATTAAAGGTGAATTGATAATATATTTTTGAATTTAGTAATTTACAAATTTAAAAGATAATAACAACTTTAAGAGATAAGAAATAATCTAAATATCAAGGATTTATATACGCTATCATTTAAACTATTATCTTTCAAAAATATATTTGGTTTATATGCACCTTTTTATTTCCGATTTATGCTAACTCCAACGTATATTTCAAATTACTCTTATTAAATCTAGGTTTGACTCACTAACCAATTATATTCACAATTAAATAAATAATTCAATCCAGATTATAATCAAATTAAATAAACTCATCATAGATATAAATGAGCCTATCGCAACAACTAAAATTAAAATAAACTAATTTATTCAATTATCAATCTGAGGTCGAATAGTGATTATACTACATGATCCTATCAAATTATCTTTAATTTTCTCAACCAATTCAAGAAACACATCAAGGAATCTAACAACGAATAGAAATTGGGGTTTGACATACATTTAAAAATACTATCTTTCAAAAATATATTTGGTTTATATGCACCTTTTAGGTTCTTATTTTTTGCTATTACAGGATTCAAATCTCAACTCAAAAAGATAAAATATTTATACCAAAATAAAAGAATTTCTCACAATCTCAACTCTGAAAGATAAATTATAATCCCAAATATAAAAGATTTTATCACAATCTCATGGTCAAGTTTATGTGGTCATATCGAGAGTTAAGAGTAGAAGAGGTTTAAAAATTCTTTGTTGTGACAAAGACGACATACTTGGAAATAGAACAAATAGTGTAGTTTACAAAGAAGTTTTTCAAAATCTGAAGTGAACTATTTGTATGATACTCTTATACTTATTGAATTTGTTTTTTTAATGTTTTTAATTTGGACAAATCCCGTGTAACACATGGGTGTTGTTCTAGTTATTTTACTAAACTAATAGGTACGGATAAAATGGTCATATGTTATAGTATATGAGTATAAAACAATATGGTGTTGCTATTCACACCCTCAATTCCTCTAAATACACCCCTTCTTTTAATTATATTATTTTTATCAAATTAAAAGACTATAATACCCTTGTTACCCATCAAATCTCTAAATACACCCCAATCCCAATAGTCATTTACTTGAGGTGTAAAACTCATATTCAGTTAAGAAGCATGAATGGCGGTAAAGAATTTAAGGGTTTTTTCCCCACTGAAACTTGAATTTTAGGGCAACCACAGATTTTGAACAATGGAAATTTCAGAAGCCAGATTTGTTGTTGTTTGCATTAAAAACGCAGAATGGCTGTTTTTTTGCATTAAAAACACAGAATTACAGCTCTGACGCCAGGCCTCCCAAAAAACATATGCTTCTCTTTCATTTGTTTTCTGCAACCACCAATTTAAGACTTCTTCCAAATTTCTTTTTTCTTTTTCTATTTTTGTTTTTAAATTTTTTATGTCTCTCAATGTTAATATGCAACTTTTGCTGCTTTTACCACTTGTTCACTCACACACAACACACACGGTTCTACTCTCTCTCTCTCTCTTCGCACGCCGCCATGATATCAGATTCAGAATCACAACCCCTCAATCGACGCCATTGTGGGTGCCTCACCCTTTTAAGAAGTGTTAGAGATTTTTCTAACCGCAAGTCTACGGTGTCAAGTTTTAATATAGTGAAAGTAAGGTTGTCGTATCCACATGGAATGCGTGTATAAGTACCAAATATAAATTACCTATGCTATATTTGACATATCAATAATAGGTGGATGTCTCAATTTATAAATAAAAACAACTAGATGTAACTACTCAAAATATAAACAACTAAATATATGGGAGAATGAATTCTAGAGGTGTGATAAATCTAGTTTTCCCTTGTATTATCAATATGGTTTATCAATCACAAATTACCAATTTATAAGTCAAGATTTCTACAATAATCATTTCCTCTCTCGAGTGCCAAATGATTTTAGATCACAATTAGGAAATCAATATCTCTATAAAAATCACCAATTGAAATCTCAATAAACACTATGAATCTTAATAAATGACTTCAAAAGATTCACAAATCTCTCAATTCTATGAAATCCTAGGTTATGTTATTTCAAGGTCATGTATTCAATTACCTCTCTCAAGTGTCAAATCAAATACACCAAACACTCTAAATTATTGAACAAGTAATTTAGAAGCAATAGATCCAAATAGCACAAATAAATTGAGAAATCTAGATTGATAAACCACAATATCAAAACATAAGTTCAAACATAGATTACATCAACCCTCTAGAATTATAGAGTTTAGCTCATGATGAAAATACAAATATCCTTAATCAAATGAGAATGCATCTCAAATGATATACAAGAAACAACAAAGAAGGAATTAAAGAGATTAAAGAAGAATCTTATCTATTTCTAGATGATAAATGTCTTCAATCTTCTTCCCCAACTCTTTCTTGTGTCTTGGTGTGTTGGTTTTCATCCCCAAGTGTTCTCCATGCCCTAGATCAAGCCTCCCATGTATCTATTTATAGTACCCTCATTTTAGATCCAAAAATCGGAGTTTCATTGTTTTGTCCGCCCCCTGGTCTTTGCGGCTTGGCTCGAAAAAAAGTGGCAGCAGCCGCCAAAACACAAACCGAGATCGCCCAATTTTCAGCGCTAGCAGCTTTCCTCCTAAGGGGAGCAGCCGCTAGCCCGTAGAACACACCCGAGCGCTGCGGCATCCGTTTTTAGCCGCAAGGGCCATTGCATTGCATAGTTTTCCGTTTTGTAGCGCTATCCAAACGTCCGAATTTGCTTTGGGTGTCTTCATAAGAGTTGTATCCCTCTCTCTTAGCTTTCTATAGCCACTTGAATCAGCTCAATATCAATTTTGTAGAGAGCGTTATGGCCAAAACACTAAACCCTGCCAGTGAAGGAAATTTCATACGCGTTTGGGCATTTCTTCAAATCAATCTCTCGTTGTTTAATCATCCTTTCTTCTTTTGACACACGACTCATTACAATGACTCTAGACTCAATATAATTGGCCCTCAACATGACTTGGCCACTCAAATGACTCGAAATAATGGAAATTAATACCTAACCTATGAGATATAACAAAAATGACTCAAAATACTCAAAAATAACACAAAACTCTAGTCTCGGAAGCCCAAATCAATGGTATAAAACCAAGTAAACAAATACCCCCAAACTTAGAATATTGCTTGTCCTCAAGCAATTACAAACTCTTGAAGAATACGAAGTATCCAAGACACAAAAATATAGAAAACTTATTCGACTAACTGCAAAACTTCACGACTAAAATCATTTGTCTCAATACTCGTTTCACTACCAATCAAACATGCATTTTAGCATTGTGATCAAAAGTGTGGAATGTACATGCCAACTCCGTTTACATTATTCAAATAGATTCACGCAATCAAGTGTTGTCAAAATGATCCACTTTTTGAATATCCAGATGAAATGCTTACCGGACTCCATAAGCTTGTCATTCACACTAATCTCCACTAATATAGGCTAATGTAACACAAGGATCAATAGGACTTTCAAAGCTTGTAATGTGGGCTTAGGATATGATCGGAAAATATAGGATTAAATGGTTCAAATCACCTAAACACACAATTGTCAATTTCTTCAACTCGCCAAACAAAATAGCTACCTTCACTTTTTTTTTTTTTTAATTCTCCATTGTTCTCCTTTTATGAGCCTATACTCATTGATTTTTTTTTCGAAACCCCCAAACTTATTCTTTTGTATATTTTCACACATGAGGTTTCATATTTTCTTTTTCTCGGCAACTTCATGCAAGTGAACGCATACCCTACTTATCATACCATCCTCAACCTTCAACATTTTGTGTGTATGAGTGATGGGCAATTAGGATTTTCACATATAGGCTCAGGGTATAAGATTGGTTGCCAAAAATGGGTTTAACATGCTCAAAGGGGACTAGTGAAAATATATAATATAAAGGTAGGCATTTTTGGCTCTAGCTTGTTCAAAGATGGCCTAAATCATTTCCTTAATGTTACTTCACCTAGGATTTCGCCTCAACTAGTGATCAGACAAGTTCTAGAATCCGGTGGGATCATACAAGAAACACTCAACTTCATAAATCATTTTCAAATAAATCAACCGAATTATGCATGTAGATGGAATTAATGGAACGAAGCATAGATCACCGCTCAAACACATGCTCTTTTGACCATTTAACTCATATTCGACAAATTCACTTAGTCATGCAGTTCTATAGTTCAACAAATGACTCGTCTCGACTCAACTCAAGGCAAATATGTAGAGACTCAACAATTTTTTTAACAATCGAAAATGAAAAAAAAAAAACGAGAAGTAGTAGGATCGCAAACTGAAAAAGGTATTACCACTCCCCCCAAACTTAATATAACCATTGTCCTCAATGGAAGAGGTACAACTCCTCGTCAGAATCGTGGGGTGAAAGAGAAGCAACAGGGCCAATTGGTAGCACTCCATAGGGCCGGTGGTTTTTTCCTTGCCTTTCTATGATTTAGGAGGCACGATACCAACCTGTCAAACAAAACCAAACACGTGGAAACGAGCAATGGGGTAAAGTACCACAATATCATGTGAAGACCATGGGAGATACATCAATGTTATATAATTGTGATCGACATGTGAACTCCTCCAAGCAATAAACCAAGAAGGGTATGCAAAATTGTTAAATTTCTCATTGAGGCATTTTTTCAAACACATGGTGGGCATAAATCGAGGTAAATGATGTATATGCAATTATATATCAATTTATGCCAAAATTTCAATGCATCTAAATACTATCACAAGAAGCAACTTATGCATGAAATTTTATCAGAATCGGGTAATGAGCATGCAAACAGGGGTTGGGGTGAGATGCAACATAAATAATCCTAATAAAACACAAAGATGCAAACTTAATCAAACTATGAAAGCAAGTAAAATGAGCTTGGGTTGCCTCCCAAGAAGCGCTAAATTTAAAGTCTTTAGCCAGACTTTTTTTTACTCAACCGGGATCCAAAAATAAATGTCGGTCATGCCACGCCTTTGTATTTTCTAACAATATAGGCGATCCTTCAGTGTATGTAAGACGTGGATGATTAAGGATCAGAATGTTGATGGTCTTTTGGAAATCAAAAAATGTGTTCCTAATGATGAAAAATGGTTTATCAATCATAGTAAAGATATTTCTATCTTTACTCACATTAAATATCATGAAATCTGTAGAACATGTGAATTGATCACCATTTTCAAACATTGTTCCTTCAAGTGTATGCTTCTTAAAATTTGATACATTTGTATTGAAGCTTACATCTAGAGTGCACATATTTTTGTCAATATGAGGATTTTTAATTGAGTGAGAGATAGAGATACTCCCTGAGTTAATTTGACGTGGATCCTCCTCTTGTAAGATCGGATTGCACTCTTCAAAAGGCTCCTCCAAATTTTGAAGGATGTCCACCTTTTTCATAATGGGCAATTCATGTTCATGATTTTCTATTTCACCAGGTCCCAAGAATGATGACGACTCTTCATTATTAAGTTGGTCAATCATTTGTTGGAGTAACTTTGACATATTTTGACATGTAATCTCAATTTGTTGAATGCTTGCCTCGGTTTGTAGTAATCTATCATCACTTTCTCGATTTCTTATCTTACACTCTTCGATAAACTCAGCAAGATTTTTTTCCAACTCGGTCCGACGTTTTATCTCATCTTGTCGTCTTCTTGGCTCACATTCGTCTAGAAATTGATAAAGTGTTTCTTTCAAGCTAGACAATTGTTCTTGTGGCTGATGAAAGGTTTCATGATTTGCCATATTTTGGGCCCATACATTTTCTTGAGGTGGATAATAAGGAACAAAATGGTTCACACTTTGACTTCCAAAAATCACAGTAGCATCATCGGTTGGCCACGTATATGCATACATTATAATTCCATCCAACGATGTGTAAGTCCAAACGGCTACGATAATCTAGAGGGGGGGTGAATAGATTATCTCCATCTTTTCGATTTGGCCCTCTTTTTAAAACAGAATGCTCAAAGACAATAATAAAGGTGCGGAATGTAAACAACACACGTCGATTTAAAGAGGTTCAACCCACCTAGGGCCTAATCTCTACCACCCCAAAGATATCCTGGGATGGATTTCAAAAAGAAAAAGAATTTTATTAATTACCAAAATTAATACAAACTCAACTTACAACACCTTGAAGAGCACCACACTCTTCTTCAACAACATCTTTGGAGATTACCACAATCTCCCTTTGAAGATCACCACAATCTTCCTTCAACGGCACCTTGTGAAGATTACCACAATCTTCAACCTTGAAGAATACCAAATTCTTCAACACCTCAATAAGAAGATCACCACAATCTTCTTGCACCTATCACCTAGATCATCCAAGTGTGCTCTTACCACAAGAACACTCACAAGGATATCTTGTGTTGAATGATAACCAAAAAATCAAGATTACAACTCAATAATGAATATTACAATTTGAGTGCAAAGTGTAATCAAGGATAGCCTAGACCTCAAGGATGTGAAAGTGATAAGCTAGGCAAATATACAACAAGAATAATAACAATGAAAGACCAAGTATTTGCTTGAAGTATATCTTGTTGTGTTGTATCTCAATTGTCGTTGTGGTTGCTCCAAAACTTCCTCTATTTATAGGAGATGATTGATCAAGCATAGGCTCCTCTTGGAGGATTGAAAATCTACAGAAAAATATAATTAAAATCAAGAATATAGCTGTTAGAAATCAATCCCACAATTTAAGGAAAGTTTGTCTCACTTTGTCAAACGGTCGAAATTTCTTTGTCAAAAGATAGGGCGGCCGGTCGCACAGAAATAGAGAATTGAAGAACACTTTGAAAATTTCAACAGGGCGACCGGTCGACATAGGCTTCGACCGGTCGACCCCTGTTTCAACCGGTCCCCCTCATTCATTTTGTTGGAAAAAAAATCAATCTGTTTCAACGCCAACTTACAGTGGTCGACCGACTGGCGAATGGCCGACCGACCGGTCGACGCCGAGCGGCCGGTCGACCTGGCTGGTTTTCCTTCCGACTCATTTTCTATTTTAAAAATCATCTTCAGGTACGGGTTGCCCTATAGGGCGACCGGTCGACCACGAGACAGAAATGTTGTCCAATTTTTGTCGAAAATAAAACTCAAGAAATACTCCGAAAAATAGTAAAAATATTTTAAACCAATCGGGAGTATTTAGACAACATTTAGAAATCTTGTTTTAGGAGTAAAAATCCATTGACATAAAATCATTAAAAGTGTTGTCCAAATTTATTGAAAATAAACTTGAGGAAATACTCCGGAAAAATATTAAAACCATTTTAAATCATTCAGGAGTATTTGGACAACCTTTAAAAGCATTGTTTTGGTGATAAAATAAAATCATCAAAATTAAGATAAAAACATGTATCAAACAATCTCCCCCTTTTTGATGATTACAAACCAAAACAATTTTTACACAAAATAGGAGAACAATTTTAGAAATGATTTTCCGGTAAAAACATTTGACCGTTTGGAAGCAACCAAAATTTCCAAAAATATTAAAGCAACCAAGTAGGGAGTAAATATTTTCAATAATAAGCACAAGCTCCTCTATCAACAAGCATATCAAGAATAATATAAAAGCAATTTTCCATAAGCTAAAAGCTTTAGCTTTTACAATTTGTTCAAGAGCTTATAAGCTCCCCCTGTCACAAAACATCATTAAACAATTATATAAGTCCATCAAGCAACAATTGGACTAAAAAGAATCACAACTTATGGCTTTTATGAGCCATAGCTTATAGCTTTTATGACAAGCTTTTATAAGCTTCTTTGAGCTAATGAGCCAATATCCTGTTTCTACCCCTTTGGAATCATCAAAAAGAATGTTAGGATGATAGAAACGTCAGACAGATATATCAAAGTGCGTAAACGAGACGGTTTATCAACCATTGAGCAATTTATGCTTAAAATCCAAGGAAAATGGGAGAATTGTAACAAGAGATCCATAAGCTCATTAGTTAGTTAAAAACATGATTTAAAAAAAAAATTGAGGCAAGAGAATCATGTAAAAGTGAAAGTTCCATTGCGACATTTCATCGAACACCTTGTGTGCGTGAAAAAATAAAAGAGGTTGTATATAGTCCTTGTAAATGTTTCAAGCCAAGAATATGCAATCATCCTCATTTCAAAGTTCAATAAGATCATATGCAACATATGCAACATTTGTTCATCAAATAAGAGGATCAACCAAGAGATTCTCAAGGGTTCAACCCAATTGAGATAATATAAGCCAAAACGAATCAAGGCATTACAAATGCCAAAAAATTTAGAGCATCCATCAAATTATACAAGTCATGCCTTAAACAAAACATGTAAGATATATCAAATGTTCCAACATATCCATCTAAGCATAATGATCAAAGCATTAGAAGAGCCACTTTTACCATCAAGTACTTCATACCAATTATCAAACAATATGCTAAATTAGAGTAATTTTACCATCACATACTCCATCAATTCCATGATCATCCACAAGTCATTATCAACTCGCAATTATAACCCTTTTAGCAAAACAAGCAAATATCATTAGTGCAAACGAGTTTTACAAAGGTTCATAAGAATACAAAGCAACATGAATGAAAATGCTAGAAAGTAAAAGGGGTGGGGAACATCATTCCTCATCCGAGGAGAAGCAAGTTCCGGGAATAAGATCTTTGATGAATTTCTTCAATTTGCCAATTGACTTTTTCAAACTAGAATTTTCCTTTTTCACAACCCGGAGCTCTTTTCTAAGAGAGGCCACATCTCTAAATGTTTCTCTTTCCACTTTGGCCATTCTCTCTTTGAGATTTAGATCTTCAACATCCAACTCGTCTTCATCTCCTTCCTCATTTTCTTCCTCCCTAATTTCTTGTTCATTTCCCACATTTTCTTCTTCATTTTCCTCTTCATTCCCCACATCATCTCTATGTTCGACAAACTCACCTCTTCCAATATTTTCAACCTCATTGTCATTAAAGAAATCATCCCGAGGTTGTTGTTGATGTCGGGCACGTCCCCTAGCGGCTTTGGTAGGAACCCGTGGTAAATGTCGTCGCATTCTTACCATTTGTAGGATGTTGGCATTATCAAAATCATTGTGACGAATTTCGGTATTCATTTCATTTTCCGGGTATCCCGATAAGTATAAGAGTCGGCAAATCAAATTACCCAAGGTATATTTTTTCTTGGTAAGCTTTCTAGATTCCAACAAGCAATACACAAAAATTGCCCCATAATTTACTCTTTCTCCTCGAACAATCTTATAGGTGAGAAAGAGTTCGAGATTACTCGGAAGTTTTACTTCCTTTCCACAAACACAATAGGAGCAAATGATAGATATAATCTGATAATTTGGCGGCATTTCCGAGTATGTCACTTCGGGATATACTCCTAAAAAGGTTTTCACATCATCTAGTGAAACACCGAAAATGTTATCATCCCATTGAGCGCAATTCACATTGACCACTCCATCATTTGGCACGTTAAAGTGATTACAAATATCGGCCAATGTCCATGAAAAATGCCTACCATAAACAAATGTGTGAAGTTCCAACGGATTATCTACCGTAGCATCAACAATCCACATATTTGCATAAAAGAGTTTTATAAGCTCGTCATCATAATGCAAACACGGATTATCCCAAAGTGAAACCCATCCTTGAATTTCAAAATAAGCTCTAATATCCGAAAATTCATCATGAAATGCTTGAAATCGAACCATACGAGTGCACGCAATTTTCTTATCATTCAATTCAATATTCTCATAATGCTCCTCCGCAAGTTTATTTAAAAATCAAAATCTATTAGCTCTAGAAGGAGGCTCGTAGAGGAGTGATAACTTACTAGAGTCCCAATGAATGCTTGATTTTGAAACCCCGGTTCTTAATTCGACAATCTCCTCTTCCGTAAGCCGATTTTGATAGTCTCCTTGTGAAATATCATCTTGTTGGGGATTGGAAGAAGATTATCCCCTTTGCCTCATTCTCCTCTTTTGAGGATTTCGTTCGGTAGAATTTCTTGGAGGTGCCATATATGTGAAGTTCTTGAAAAAAGAAGTGAATTAGCAAGAAAAATTTCAAAGATTGAAGAAGAATTGAAGATTGTATAAGAAAGGGGATGAATATTTTCGCACAAGGGTTTTGGGGATTTCTTTGCGTCTGTTAAAAATGAGAATTAACGTATTTAAGTTGAGAAATTGCCCTGGGCGACCGGTCGAGGTAGGTGCGACGGTCGGCGTCGCGGGCGGCCGTGCGCCCCCGCTTTGACCGTCCCGATTCAAATTTCTCTTCCTAGAATTTTCAAAATTCAATTTTTCACCCCAAAAGTTTTAAAACTTTGCAAAACGATAATTTTGGATCAAGTCCAACAAATACGGGTTTCGGGAAAACATATATTCGAGAAAATCGAGACTTAACAAGTAGTGCCCTTTTAAGAGAATATTTGCAAAATCATTTAGGGGCACTTAAAGGGTTAAAATGAAATATCTTGAAAGATATGTGCATAAGCATAATATCGAGTTCTAAAAAAAATACGAGTGAACGTACCTCGATAGTTTAAGAAACTTGATGATGAGATATATATCCTACACAATTCTTAAACAAAATTTGCACAAAAACACAAGTGTAGGCAAGTGATAGGAGATATCAAGATAAATGCTTATGCTTATGAGAATACATAGAAGATAATAAACCACATAGATCTAATTTAATGCACAAGAGTTTTAGAAATATCATGCAAGGTCTTCCTTAAAAATTTTAAAACTCACAAATATATTAAAGACCAAGATTAAAAACATACTTGAAAACTCATTTTACAATTAAGACACAAAAAACATGCATTAAAATAAAATGCATATATAAATGGGGAGATACGGTTTACCAATTACGCCATTTCCATGGGTTGTATTTTTCCCATTGTTGATGATATCTTCCGCTTGAGAAGTCACTTTGTTGATGATGACTTCTTTGATTACTCTATTTCCAAGGTTTGTTACCTTCCCATTGTTGATAGTCTCTTCTTCTTTGAAAATCATCTTGTTGATGATGTCTTTGCCATTTCCAAAGATTGTGTTCTTCCCATTTTTGATTATATCCTTTTCTTGGAAGTTGGCTTTGTTGAGAATAGTTTCTCCTTCTTTGATCAAATGAAACGGTCATTTGATGTCTTCTTGGCGGTATAAATTTTCTTCGATCATTATTTTGCCGGGTACCTAATATGACATTGTTTTGTGGTACCCTTATGTGTTTGGGTCCTTTGGGATTAGTCTTGAGACTTTTAGGTCTCCAACAATAATTAGAGCTATTTCTAGCCCGACAAGTATTTACCGTATGACCTTTTTTACCGCAATAAAAGCATGTAATAATTCTAGGAGCATAATGGCCAATATGCATAGTGACTTGATCCTTTTTCATATGATTAACAACATTAGGCTTATGATCAAGTCCTTTATCACAATTGTGAATATAAACAATATTGGACATTTTATTGGAACTCAAGTTTGATTTGGATAAATCATTTTTCAAGCAATTAATATTCTCAACAAGAGTACTATTTTCTTTTTCAAGGTTTCTAACCTTGTCAAGTGTGGTGGTGTGAGCACATGATCGTGATTCATAAGAAGTAAATAAACTATCCTTATCATTTTTCAAAACATTGAATTCCTTTTTCAATTTTTTGTATTTAACAAGTAAGCTTTGGAATTCATTTTGAAGTTCATCATAATCATTTTGCAAATCACTATAATCATTTTGAATAACGATATCATAGGAAGTAGAGGGTTTAAGACATACCTCATTTTCTTCTTCGATGCCCATAAAACAATATTCAACTTCTTCATAGTTGGAAGATGTAAGAGGCTTGTTCCTTAGATTTGAGCTTGTATGACCTTGAGAAGTAGATGCTTTTGATTGACTCCTTTCATTTGCAAATACTCCATAGATGGCTTCTAATTTTTGCCATACTTTATGTGCCGATTGAATTCCTACAATATGTTCATATTCCAAATTAGTAAATGAACAATACAAAATATTTAGAGCCTTACCGTTTAAGGAGATGATTTTCTTCTCTTCATCATTGAGCTCTTTGAATCCTTTGGAGGTGTGTGGTGTGTCTATCATCGGAATGGATTCTCCATTTATGATGATGTTCCATAAATCGAACCCGCAATCTTGTAGATAACATTCCATTCTTTCTTTCCAAAATATAAAAATTTTGGAATCAAATAGTGGTGGCTTGGTGGTGGAGGTGCCGGATAGATGAGCTTTGTTCGTAGCCGACGATCGTTTCTCTTCACTCGCGATGTGAAACGAGCTTGCCAAAGAGTTTGGCTCTGATACCACTTGTAAGTCCAAGCGGCTACGATAATCTAGAGGGAGGGGTGAATAGACTATATCTCCATCTTTTCGATTTGGCCCTCTTTTTAAAACAGAATGCTCAAAGATAATAATAAAGGTGCGGAATGTAAACAACACACGTCGATTTAAAGAGGTTCAACCCACCTAGGGCCTAATCCTCTACCACCCCAGTATATCCGGGATGGATTTCAAAAAGAAAAAGAATTTTATTAATTACCAAAATTAATACAAACTCAACTTACAACACCTTGAAGAGCACCACACTCTTCTTCAACAACATCTTTGGAGATTACCACAATCTCCCTTTGAAGATTACCACAATCTTCCTTCAACGGCACCTTGTGAAGATTACCACAATCTTCAACCTTGAAGAATACCAAATTCTTCAACACCTCAATAAGAAGATCACCACAATCTTCTTGCACCTATCACCTAGATCATCCAAGTGTGCTCTTACCACAAGAACACTCACAAGGATATCTTGTGTTGAATGATAACCAAAAATCAAGATTACAACTCAATAATGAATATTACAATTTGAGTGCAAAGTGTAATCAAGAATAGCCTAGACCTCAAGGATGTGAAAGTGATAAGCTAGGCAAATATACAACAAGAATAATAACAATGAAAGACCAAGTATTTGCTTGAAGTGTATCTTGTTGTGTTGTATCTCAATTGTTGTTGTGGTTGCTCCAAAACTTCCTCTATTTATAGGAGATGATTGATCAAGCATAGGCTCCTCTTGGGGATTGAAAATCTACTGAGAAAAATACAATTAAAATCAAGAATATAGTGTTAGAAATCAATCCCACAATTTAAGAAAAGTTTGTCTCATTGTCAAACGGTCGAAATTTGTCAAAAGATAGGGCGACGGCCGCACGTAAATAAGAGAATTGAAGAACACTTTGAAAATTTCAACAGGCGACCGGTCGACATAGGCTTCGATCGGTCGACCCTTGTTTCAACTTAGGTCCCCTCATTCATTTTGTTGAAAAAATCAATATGTTCCAACAACGCCAACTTGAACAGTGCACGGCCGACCGACAATCGACGCCTGGGCCGGTCGACCGACTGCTGGTTTTCCTTCCGTCTCATTTTCTATTTCAAAAATCATATTCAGGTACGGATTGTCCTATAGGGCGACCGGTCGACCACGAGACAGAAATATTGTCCAATTTTTGTCGAAAATAAAACTCAAGAAATACTCCGAAAAATAGTAAAAACATTTTAAACCAATCAGGAGTATTTAGACAACATTTAGAAATCTTGTTTTAGGAGTAAAAATCCATTGACATAAAATCATTAAAAGTGTTGTCCAAATTTATTGAAAATAAACTTGAGGAAATACTCCGGAAAAATATTAAAACCATTTTAAATCATTTAAGAGTATTTGGACAACCTTTAAAAGCATTGTTTTGGTGATAAAATAAAATCATCAAAATTAAGATAAAAACATGTATCAAACACGATGTGCCTAAAAAAATTACACAAAATTAAAACAATAAAAGAAAGAAACAAAAAAAAAAAGTCAAATTACAACTAGGCAATCAACCTTGATATCACACAAAACACATTCCCCGGCAACGGCGCCAAAAACTTGTTAGAGATTTTTCTAACCGCAAGTCTACGGTGTCAAGTTTTAATATAGTGAAAGTAAGATTGTCGTATCCACAGGGAATGCGTGTATAAGTACCAAGTATAAATTACCTATGCTATATTTGACAGATCAATAATAGGTGGATGTCTCAATTTATAAATAAAAACAACTAGATGTAACTACTCAAAATATAAACAACTAAATATATGGGAGAATGAATTCTAGAGGTGTGGTGAATCTAGTTTTCCCTTGTATTATCAATATGGTTTATCAATCACAAATTACCAATTTATAAGTCAAGATTTCTACAATAAACATTTCCTCTCTCGAGTGCCAAATGATTTTAGATCACAATTAGGAAATCAATATCTCTATAAAAATCACCAATTGAAATCTCAATAAACACTATGAATCTAATAAATGACTTCAAAGGATTCACAAATCTCTCAATTCTATGAAATCCTAGGTTATGCTATTTCAAGGTCATGTATTCAATTACCTCTCTCAAGTGTCAAATCAAATACACCAAACACTCTAAATTATTGAACAAGTAATTTAGAAGCAATAGATCCAAATAGCACAAATAAATTGAGAAATCTAGATTGATAAACCACAATATCAAAACATAAGTTCAAACATAGATTACATCAACCCTCTAGAATTATAGAGTTTAGCTCATAATAAAAATACAAATATCCTTAATCAAATGAGAATGCATCTCAAATGATATACAAGAAACAACAAAGAAGGAATTAAAAAGTTTAAAGAAGAATCTTATCTATTTCTAGATGATAAATGTCTTCAATCTTCTTCCCCAACTCTTTCCTTGTGTCTTGGTGGTGTTGGTTTTCATCCCCAAGTGTTCTCCATGCCCTAGATCAAGCCTCCCATGTATCTATTTATAGTACCCTCATTTTAGATCCAAAAATCGGAGTTTCATTGTTTTGTCCGCCCACGGGCGCTGCAGCGCTCTAAAATGGGCGCTGCAGCGCCAAAACACAAACCGAGACTACCCAATTTTTCTGGCTGCAGCGCTGCAGCTTCAAGGAGGGGGCACTGCGGCGCCGTAAAACACTCCGTGACTGGGCAGGGCATTGCTAAAATTTGTAGCGCTATCCAAACGTCCGAATTTGCTTTGGGTGTCTTCATAAGAGTTGTAGCCCTCTCTCTTAGCTTTCCATAACCACTTGAATCAGCTCAATATCAATTTTGTAGAGAGCGTTATGGCCAAAACACTAAACCATGCCAGTGATGGAAATTTCATACACGTTTGGGCATTTCTTCAAATCAATCTCTCGTTGTTTGATCATCCTTTCTTCTTTTGACACACAACTCATTACAATGACTCTAGACTCAATATAATTGGCCCTCAACATGGCTTGGCCACTCAAATGACTCGAAATAATGGAAATTAATACCTAACCTATGAGATATAACAAAAATGACTCAAAATACTCAAAAACAACACAAAACTCTAGTCTCGGAAGCCCAAATCAATGGTATAAAACCAAGTGAACAAATACCCCCAAACTTAGAATATTGCTTGTCCTCAAGCAATTACAAACTCTTGAAGAATACGAAGTATCCAAGACACAAAAATATAGAAAACTTATTCGACTAACTGCAAAACTTCACGACTAAAATCATTTGTCTCAATACTCGTTTCACTACCAATCAAACATGCATTTTAGCATTGTGATCAAAAGTGTGGAATGTACATGCTAACTCCGTTTACATTATTCAAATAGATTCACGCAATCAAGTGTTGTCAAAATGATCCACTTTTTGAATATCCAGATAAATGCTTAGGACTCCATAAGCGTCATTCACACTAATCTCCACTAATATAGGCTAATGTAACACAAGGATCAATAGGACTTTCAAAGCTTGTAATGTGGGCTTAGGATATGATCGGAAAATATAGGATTAAATGGTTCAAATCACCTAAACACACAATTGTCAATTTCTTCAACTCGCCAAACAAAATAGCTACCTTCACTTTTTTTTTAATTCTCCATTGTTCTCCTTTTATGAGCCTATACTCATTGATTTTTTTTTTTGAAACCCCCAAACTTATTCTTTTGTATATTTTTACACATGAGGTTTCATATTTTCTTTTTCTCGGCAACTTCATGCAAGTGAACGCATACCCTACTTACCATACCATCCTTAACCTTCAACATTTTGTGTGTATGAGTGATGGGCAATTAGGATTTTCACATATAGGCTCAGGGTATAAGATTGGTTGCCAAAAACGGGTTTAACATGCTCAAAGGGGACTAGTGAAAATATATAATATAAAGGTAGGCATTTTTGGCTCTAGCTTGTTCAAAGATGGCCTAAATCATTTCCTTAATGTTACTTCACCTAGATTTCGCCTCAACTAGTGATGGACAAGTTCTAGAATCCGGTGGGATCATACAAGAAACACTCAACTTCATAAATCATTTTCAAATAAATCAAATTATGCATGTAGATGGAATTAAACGAAGCATAGATCACCGCTCAAACACATGCTCTTTTGACCATTTAACTCATATTCGACAAATTCACTTAGTCATGCAGTTCTATAGTTCAACAAATGACTCGTCTCGACTCAACTCAAGGCAAATATGTAGAGACTCAACAATTTTTTTTAACAACTGAAAATGAAAAAAAAACGAAGAAGTAGGATCGCAAACTGAAAAAGGTATTACCACTCCCCCCAAACTTAATATAACCATTGTCCTCAATGGAAGAGGTACAACTCCTCGTCAGAATCGTGGGGTGAAAGAGAAGCAACAGGGCCAATTGGTAGCACTCCATAGGGCCGGTGGTTTTTTCCTTGCCTTTCTATGATTTAGGAGGCACGATACCAACCTGTCAAACAAAACCAAACACGTGGAAACGAGCAATGGGGTAAAGTACCACAATATCATGTGAAGACCATGGGAGATACATCAATGTTATATAATTGTGATCGACATGTGAACTCCTCCAAGCAATAAACCAAGAAGGGTATGCAAAATTGTTAAATTTCTCATTGAGGCATTTTTTCAAACACATGGTGGGCATAAATCGAGGTAAATGATGTATATGCAATTATATATCAATTTATGCCAAAATTTCAATGCATCTAAATACTATCACAAGAAGCAACTTATGCATGAAATTTTGTGAATCAAATGAGCATGCAAACAGGGGTTGGGGTGAGATCAACATAAATACTCCTAATAAAACACAAAGATGCAAACTTAATCAAACTATGAAAGCAAGTAAAATGAGCTTGGGTTGCCTCCCAAGAAGCGCTAAATTTAAAGTCTTTAGCCAGACTTTTTTTTACTCAACCGGGATCCAAAAATAAATGTCGGTCATGCCACGCCTTTGTATTTTCTAACAATATAAAGCGATCCTTGATGTATGTAAGCGTGGATGATTAAGGATCAGAATGTTGATGGTCTTTTGGAAATCAAAAAATGTGTTCCTAATGATGAAAAATGGTTTATCAATCATAGTAAAGATATTTCTATCTTTACTCACATTAAATATCATGAAATCTGTAGAACATGTGAATTGATCACCATTTTCAAACATTGTTCCTTCAAGTGCATGCTTCTTAAAATTTGATACATTTGTATTGAAGCTTACATCTAGAGTGCACATATTTTTGTCAATATGAGGATTTTTAATTGAGTGAGAGATAGTGAGTTAATTTGACGCGTGGGTCCTCACTCTTGTAAGATCGGATTGCACTCTTCAAAAGGCTCCTCCAAATTTTGAAGGATGTCACCTTTTTCATAATGGGCAATTCATGTTCATGATTTTCTATTTCACAGGTCCCAAGAATGATGACGACTCTTCATTATTAAGTTGGTCAATCATTTGTTGGAGTAATTTGACATATTTTGACATGTAATCTCAATTTGTTGAATGCTTGCCTCGGTTTGTAGTAATCTATCATCACTTTTCGATTTCTTATCTTACACTCATCGATAAACTCGGCAAGATTTTTTCCAACTCGGTCCGATGTTTTATCTCATCTTGTCGTCTTCTTGGCTCACATTCGTCTAGAAATTGATAAAGTGTTTCTTTCAAGCTAGACAATTGTTCTTGTGGCTGATGAAAGGTTTCATGATTTGCCATATTTTGGGCCCATACATTTTCTTGAGGTGGATAATAAGGAACAAAATGGTTCACACTTTGACTTCCAAAAATCCCAGTAGCATCATCGGTTGGCCACATATATGCATACATTATAATTCCATCCAACGATGTGCCTAAAAAAATTACACACAATTAAAACAATAAAAGAAAAAAACAAAAAATAGTCAAATTACAACTAGGCAATCAACCTTGATATCACACAAAACACATTCCCCGGCAACGGCGCCAAAAACTTGTTAGAGATTTTTCTAACCGCAAGTCTACGGTGTCAAGTTTTAATATAGTGAAAGTAAGGTTGTCGTATCCACAGGGAATGCGTGTATAAGTACCAAGTATAAATTACCTATGCTATATTTGACAGATCAATAATAGGTGGATGTCTCAATTTATAAATAAAAACAACTAGATGTAACTACTCAAAATATAAACAACTAAATATATGGGAGAATGAATTCTAGAGGTGTGATGAATCTAGTTTTCCCTTGTATTATCAATATGGTTTATCAATCACAAATTACCAATTTATAAGTCAAGATTTCTACAATAATCATTTCCTTTCTCGAGTGCCAAATGATTTTAGATCACAATTAGGAAATCAATATCTCTATAAAAATCACCAATTGAAATCTCAATAAACACTATGAATCTTAATAAATGACTTCAAAGGATTCACAAATCTCTCAATTCTATGAAATCCTAGGTTATGCTATTTCAAGGTCATGTATTCAATTACCTCTCTCAAGTGTCAAATCAAATACACCAAACACTCTAAATTATTGAACAAGTAATTTAGAAACAATAGATCCAAATAGCACAAATAAATTGAGAAATCTAGATTGATAAACCACAATATCAAAACATAAGTTCAAACATAGATTACATCAATCCTCTAGAATTATAGATTTTAGCTCATGATGAAAATACAAATATCCTTAATCAAATGAGAATGCATCTCAAATGATATACAAGAAAAACAACAAAGAAGGAATTAAAAGTTTAAAGAAGAATCTTATCTATTTCTAGATGATAAATGTCTTCAATCTTCTTCCCCAACTCTTTCCTTGTGTCTTGGTGGTGTTGGTTTTCATCCCCAAGTGTTCTCCATGCCCTAGATCAAGCCTCCCATGTATCTATTTATAGTACCCTCATTTTAGATCCAAAAATCGGAGTTTCATTGTTTTGTCCGCCCACGGGCGCTGCAGCGCTCTAAAATGGGCGCTGCAGCGCCAAAACACAAACTGAGACTACCCAATTTCTGTACCGGGCGCTGCAGCGCCAAGGAGGGGGCACTGTAGCGCCCGTAGAACACTCCCGAGCGCTGCGGCATCCGTTTTTTTGGGCGCTGCAACGCCTCTTTTTCGCGCTGTAGCGCTATCCAAACGTCCGAATTTGCTTTGGGTGTCTTCATAAGAGTTGTAGCCCTCTCTCTTAGATTTCCATATCCACTTGAATCAGCTCAATATCAATTTTGTAGAGAGCGTTATGGCCAAAACACTAAACCATGCCAGTGATGGAAATTTCATACGCGTTTGGGCATTTCTTCAAATCAATCTCTCGTTGTTTGATCATCCTTTCTTCTTTTGACACACGACTCATTACAATGACTCTAGACTCAATATAATTGGCCCTCAACATGGCTTGGCCACTCAAATGACTCGAAATAATGGAAATTAATACCTAACCTATGAGATATAACAAAAATGACTCAAAATACTCAAAAACAACACAAAACTCTAGTCTCGGAAGCCCAAATCAATGGTATAAAACCAAGTGAACAAGAAGAAGAGGTGTATTTAGAGGTTTTGTAGCTTTTAAGGGCATTTTAGGGTGTATTTAGAGGAATAGGAGGTGCAAATAGTGCTACCCAAAACAATATTCTAAAGTTATAAAAGGTAAACTGTAGAGTGATACTAATTGAGAGTATAAGTGGATAAAGTGATACTATTGAGAGTACAATGAGATAAAAATGATACTGAAGGAAAATACATGGGGTAAAGTGGGAATTTTTCTATTTTTAACTTTATATCTCTTATAGTCTTATAGTCCTCAATTCTTATAAATAGAACGCCCGAAGATAAATAATTATAAAAACATGAAAAGCAAGCATTTAATTTTTTTAACATATTTTATTCGATTTTATTAAACAATGTACCTTTTATAAATATGTGTATAACAGGGAGTTTACTCTAATTTTCGTAATATATAGTATATATAATCTGCTCAAAAAAATAATATATTATTATACATAAAAGGAAAGAGAAAAAAGTTGTCCATCACAATATACAAAATAGAAAGGGAAAATATTTTTTTCCAACCTAATTTTGGGGAGAATTTTTAAAGTACCCACATTGGATAATGAAACTTCTTTTCTACCACCTTTTTAAAAGCACTCATTTTCTACACGTAATTACCAAAATAACATTTACTTTTGATTTGTTCAAATCTGACAAATATAAGAGTCCCTATCGTGATAACTTATTTTATACCGTGATATGACTTATTTCATAACATGAGAGCTTATTTCATAATGTGATATTGTGATAACTTATTTCATAACGTGATAACTTATTTCATAACGTGGGAACTTATTTCACAACATGATAACGTGAGAACTTATTTCATAACGTGATAACTTATTTTATACTGTGATATGGCTTATTTCATACCGTGAGAGCTTATTTCATAATGTGAGAACTTATTTCACAACGTGGAACTTATTTCATAATGTGATAACATGATAACTTATTTTATAACATGGTAACTTATTTTATACCGTGATATGGCTTATTTCATATCATGAGAGCTTATTTTATAACGTGATAACTTATTTCATAACATGATAACTTATTTTATACCGTGATATGGCTTATTTCATACCGTGAGAGCTTATTTCATACCGTGAAAGCTTATTTCATGACGTGGGAACTTATTTCATAGTGTGATAAACTTATTTCAGAACGTGGTTACTTATTTTATATCGTGATATGACTTATTTCATATCGTGAAAGCTTATTTTATAACGTGATAACTTATTTCATAACGTGAAAGCTTATTTCATAACGTGAAAGCTTATTTCATAACGAGGGAACTTATTTCATAATGGGATAACTTATTTTATAACGTGATAACTTATTTTATATCATGATATGGCTTATTTCATACCGTGAGAGCTTATTTCATAACATGATAACTTATTTGAAAAATCTGAAAAATTATCTATTGATTTTGAAAATTGGTTCAATAAAATTTAAAAGTATTTGCAATTTATTAAAAAAAGTTAAAAAAATCCACAAAATTATTTTAAAATCTAAATATTAAAATATAATAAACACGATAATTAGTTTAAAAAAACAAAAAAAAAAATAATCGAAGCTATTTTAAAATCAAAAATTTAAATATGAAAATTTAAAAAAAAAAAATATACAGTTTGTTTTTTTAGACATTTGCCATTTATTTAAAATATCTTAAAGTTATAAAATAATACAACTCAAAATTATTTTCAAAAAGTTGTTTTTTTATACTAAACGATTCTATAAAAATCTGATTTTTTTTTTAATAAAACTAAAACTTGTGTTAAAAATATGAAAATAAAGAAAATATATTTTATGTGAGAGATAAATATGACCCCACCTACTTTTTTCTTTGAGTAAATAGGAAAAAGTAGTCACATAGGATAGATCAACTTCTTTTCTAACCTAACATATAAGAAACTATCTTTTCCACCCACTTTTATGGTTCTTTTACCCAAATACCCTTGACACTTGAATACAAAAGCAAAAAGTAGGTGGGGTCATATTTCTCTCTCACATAAAATACATTTTCTTTATTTTTATATTTTTAACACAAGTTTTAGTTTTATTAAAAAAAATCAGATTTTTATAAAATCATTTAGTATAAAAAACAACTTTTTGAAATAATTTTGAGTTTTATTATTTTATAATTTTAAGATATTTTAATTACATGGCAAATGTTAAAAACAAAAAGTGTATAGTTTTTTATTAAATTTTCATATTTATTTTTTTGTAATTTTTTGATTTCAAAATAACTTCGATTCTTTTTTTTTTGTTTTTTTAAACTAATTATCATTTTTATTATATTTTAATATTTAGATTTTGAAATAATTTTGTGGATTTTTGTAAACTTTTTTAATAAATTGCAAATACTTTTAAATTTTATTGAAATAATTTTCAAGATTAATAGATAATTTTCAGATTTTTCAAATAATTTATCACATTATGAAATAAGCTCTCACAGCATGAAATAAGCCATATCACGGTATAGAATAAGTTATCACATTATAAAATAAGTTATCACGTTATAAAATAAATTGTCACGTTATGAAATAAGTTCCCATGTTATATAATAAGCTTTCACGTTATGAAATAAGTTATCACGTTATGAAATAAGCTCTCACGGTATGTAATAAGTCATATCACGGTACAAAATACGTTATCACGTTATGAAATAAGTTATCACGTTATCACGTTATAAAATAAGTTCTCACAGTATGAAATAAGCCCTCACAGTATGAAATAAGTTATCACGTTATGAAACAAGCTCTCACGATATGAAATAAGCCTTATCACGTTATGAAATAAGTTATCACGTTATGAAATAAGTTCCACGTTATGAAATAAGTTATCACGTTATGAAATAAGCCATATCACGGTATAAAATAAGTTATCACGTTGTGAAATAAGTTATCACGTTATGAAATAAGTTCCCACGTTATGAAATAGCTTTCACGTTATGAAATAAGTTATCACGTTATGAAATAAGTCATATCACGGTATAAAATAAGTTATCACGTTATGAAATAAGTTGTCACGATATGGACTCTTATATTTGTCAGATTTGAACAAATCAAAAGTAAAGGTTATTCTAGTAATTACGGGTAGAAAATGAATGCTTTTAAAAAGGTGGGTAGAAAAGAAGTTTTGTAGGTCCCAAGGAGTGTGGTGTAAGGTTTAGAAGGGGGGGTTGAATAAACCTTACCAAATTTTCGATTTTAGTCCTTTAAATTGTTCGACAGAGTTGACTCAAATCATTTGTGTCCTTGGGGGACGGCTAAGTTGGCTATTCAGCTAAGTTACCCACTCAACAGACTCGATAGAGTTGTTGATAGTATAACTCGGCTGCTTAAGCCAATACTTAACTTAGTTGATTTGGTTTTATAACAGTGGAAGACTTAACACCATTTGATTGATTTAAAGCTTATTTTTAAACACTTGTTTTAGCACTTTGTTAATTATCAGTTGGATAGCAGATTTAACTAACAACAGATATAAGGTAAATGCATGAATGTAAATGCTGAAAGTAAATTGACACAAGTATATTTATAGTGGTTCGAAGATGGGGTAATTCTTCTAATCCACTCTTCTCCAACTCCTGGAGGAATCCACTAAGTAACAAATCAAGTTACAAAGCAGTGATGTTGTCTAGAGACAGCCTTGATCACACACCTCGCTTCTCCTGCGACTCAACTTCTTCACGAAGCAGTTGTCTGGCTACTTCAGCTCACTTCTCAAGTTATTGGATTTGATCACGAAGCCCTCCAACAAACTTGAAACTTGGTTCGACCTTGAACATTTCTACAATCCTTCAACTTGGAAAGTAGACCACTTTTTGTTCTTCAAATTGTTTCCTCTTCAACTGGTTGAAGTTGTCTCTCCTTCACAGCTTGTGTTGGATCGAGTTTCTTCAAGTTTTAGGCTTGAGGAATATCTTGAAATGTTTTAAGAATATTGCAGGTTAATTGCTTGAATAATGCTTGCTCTTGCTAGGTTCAGGTAATCAAGGTAACCCTTTCTCAAATGCTTCCTCACCTTTTATAGTGCACATTTGAAATTTGTCCGTTGAATTTGAAATTTGTCCGTTGAAGAGATAGATTAGTTTCAAATGTCACTTTGTGTTTGTTGGCTTGTCTTTTCTCGGTCTGCAGCCCTTGTGATGTTGTCCTTTCCTCGTATTAATTGGCTCTTCAGTTTTACAGGTTCTGACACAAGATGCAGTGTTTCCCATTGGCTCATTCTTTTTGCATATTTCTGGGCCAAACACTTTAAGACCTGGCAGGCAGCTTGACATATTACTATATCGAGTAATATTCTTGACTTTATTCCAACGGATCTAAGTCAGTTGTCTTGACTTGACTGTTGCCTATACCCTAGGTGTCTTGAGTCTGCTCCAATCATAAGATTGACTCAACTATCACTTTAACTGTTAGACTTGGCTCTTTAAGTTGAGTTGACTGACATTTCTCAGAGTTGTTCCTCAGCTAACTCTCCTTCAGTCGAGTCCTTGACTTCCTTCTAGTCCATACTCAACTGACACACAATAGAGTCTTCATTCCAGTCCGCATTTGACTTCTTGTAATCTTGACTTAGCTGACTTCACTCAGCTCTTCCAGTCCTATCTATTATAATACAAAATTACAAGGAAAATGTGGTGCCAACTTCCTAGTCTAAATTTTACATGGTATCATCTGTTTGATAAATGTTGTTATCATGATTTTGATGATTTTGTTTTAAAGCGTTTTTACACCAAAACAATGTTTAAAAATGTTGTCCAAATACTCCCGATTGTTTTAAAATGTTTTTACTAATTTTTGGAGTATTTCTTGAAGTTTATTTTCGATAAAAATTGGACAACACTTCCGTTTCGCGTTGACCTGGGTCGCCCTATAGGGCAACTTTGTACTGGAGATGTGTTTTGAAACGTAAAACGCCACGGAAGTAAAATTGGTGAGGTCGACCGGTCGATCCGAGACAGTAACTCCCGAACTTGATTTTTGAAGTAAAATTGGTGAGGTCGACCGGCACTGACTACCGGGAGTAATTGTTTGAGCAGAACTCCCCGAACTTGATTTTTGAAGCACTCGACCGGTTTAACACAGGTCGACGGTCGGACCCCGTCGACCGGTCGACTGTGTAAAATTAAGGGTTTTATTTTCAACGTCTATTTTCGTGCGCGACGGTCGCTCTATTGTTTGACAAAGAAAATTCTAATTGTTTGCGTGCGTGACATAAATTCCTTAAATTGTGGAATTGATTTCTAACAACTATATTCTTCAATTGTCTTGCAATTTTTTACAGATTTCAATCTCCTAGGAGGAGCCTATCAAGTTCAAGACATCTCTTATAAATAGATGAAGAATTGAAACAACACATGATGAGAGAAAACTACAACACAACAAGATACACTTAAGCAAACATATTTGTTCTTCTTTGTTATTATTCTTGTTGTAATTTGCCTAGCTTATCACTTTCACATCTTGAGGTCTAGGCTTGATTCTTGATTACACTTGCACTCTAATTTGTATTGTTCATTATAGAGTTGTAATATTGAATTTTTGTGGTCGTCATTCAACACAAGATATCCTTGTGAGTGTTCTTGTGGTAAGAACACACTTGGGTGATCTAGGTGTTAGGTGCAAGAAGATTGTGGTAATCTTCTTATTGAAGAGTGTGGTGCTCTTTGAGGTGTTGAAGAATTTGGTGTTCTTCAAGGTTGAAGATTGTGGTAATCTTCACAAGGTGCCGTTGGAGATTGTGGTAATCTTCAAGAGAGATTGTGGTAAATCTCAAAGGTGGTGTTGTAGAAGAGTGAGGTGCTCTTCAAGGTGATGTTGTAAGGTGTTGTTGTATTAATTGTGGTAATTAATAAAATCTTTTTTTCTTTTTGAAATCCATCCCGGAGATGCTGGGGTGGTAGAAGATTAGGCCCTAGGTGGGTTGAACCTCTATAAATCGACGCGTGTTGTTTACTTCCCATACCTTCATTCTTGTCTTGGCTTGTTTGATTCGAAAAAGAGGGCATAATTGAGAAAATGGAGATAATCTATTCACCCCCCTCTAGATTATCGTAGCCGCTTGGACTTACAAGTGGTATCAGAGCCAAACTCTTTGGCAAGCTCATTCCACATCGCGAGTAAAGAGGAACGATCATCGGCTACGAATGAAGTCTACCGTACCGGAGCCTCCACCAACAAGCCACCACTATTTGATTCCAAAAATTATACATTTTGGAAAGAAAGAATGGAATGCTATTTACAAAGTTGCGGGTTCAATATTTGGAACACGATCATAAACGGAGAATCCATCCCAATGAAAGACGGACCATTCACCTCCAAAGTCCTCAAGGAGCTCAATGATGAAGAAAAGGAAATTCTCTCCTTAAATGGTAAAGCTCTAAATATTCTTCATTGTTCACTTACACTTTTGGAATACGGTCATATTCGAGGAATACGATCAGCACACGAAGCATGGGAAAAATTAGAAGCTATCTATGAAGTATATGCAAATGAAAGGAGCAACTCAAAAGCATCTACCTCTCAAATGGATACAACATCAAATCCAACATGGGATGAGCTTCTTACACCTTCCGATAATGAAGAAGTCGAGCAATGTTTAATGGGCATCGACGAAGACAATGAGGTACGCTCAAACTCTTCTATTTCTTTTAGCAATAAAATGCATGATGATTATGATGATTTGCAAAATGATTTTGATGAGCTACAAAATGAATTCCAAAGCTTGCTTGTTAAATACAAAAGTTTGAAAAAAGAATTCAATGTTTTGAAAAATGATAAGGATAGTTTATTTACTTCCTATGAATCACTATCATGTGCTCACACCACCACTCTCGATAAGGTTAGAAACCTTGAAAAAAAAATAGTACTCTTGTTGAGGATATTAATTGCATGAAAAAGGATTTATCAAAATTCAACTTGAGTACCGATAAAATGACCAAAATTGTTGATGGTCATAGTTGTGATAATTTGAAACTAGGACTTGATCATAAGCCTAATGTTGTTAATCATATGAAAAAGAATCAAGTCTCTAAGCATGTTGGTCATTATGCTCCTAGAATTATTACTTGCTTTTATTGCGGTAAAAAGGGTCACACGGCTAATACTTGTCGGGCTAGAAATAGCTCTAATTATTTTTGGAGACCTAAAAGTCTCAAAGCTAATCCCGAAGGACCCAAACACTTGAGGGTACCACAAAACAATGTCATATTAGGTACCTGGCGGAATAACAATCAAAGAAAAGTCATACCGCCAAGAAGACATCAAATGCCCGTTTCATTTGATCAAAGGAGAAAACATCACCACAATGAATTTCTAAGAAGGAAATATTATCAACAATGGAAAGGTAACAAACCTTGGAAATGGAGCAATTGGAGAAGTTATCATCAACAAGATGATTTTCAAAGAGGAAAATACCATCAACAATGGGAAAGACACAACCCATGGAAATGGCGTAATTGGTGAACCGTATCTCCTCATTTAAATATGCATTTTATTTTGTTATTATGCATGTTTTTATTTGTGCCTTAATTGTCAAAATGAGTTTTCAATACTTATTTTTAAATTAAGGTCTTCAACAAATATTTGTGTTTTTAAAAATATTTGTGTTTTTAAAATCTTTTGAAAAGAAGACCTTGTATGATGTTTTTTTTTTTTTAAATATTCTTGTGCATTCATTTAAACTAATATGTTTTATTATCCCTTATGGATTTACATAGCATAAGCATACTTGTAACATCTTATTGCTTTAGCCTACACTTGTATCATTATTGTTTTGTGCAAACCTTGTTTAAGAATTGTGTAGGATTAATATATTTTCATTAATGGTTATCTACTCATTATTTGACAAGAGAGACATAAACTATCGAGGTACGCTCACCATTGTTATTCATCTCATAGACTCGATATATTTTTGCCATATGTCTATGTGCTTGCTTTTCAAGATATTTCAATGTATCTCACACAATTGCCATTAAGAGGATTTTTCAAGGCATTATTCATCAAAGCTCTTTTTATCCGAGACTTGTAAAGGATTATATTTATTTTAATAAATATTTTGATTTTTATCCTCTTCTCAAAATTATGCATTTGTTTGCACATATTCATTCTTGTCAAAACTCTGGTTCAAATACTTCTTTTAAATGAGGTCTCAACTATATGCTCTCGGATTTTCAAATTTCAAAAGAGACCTTATATAGCTTCCTATAAGCATATTTGAACTTACATGTTTTTATAGAACTCTTGATTGTTTTAAAGCATAGTATGTGTTACTTGTTATAATATCTCTATTATTCGATATTACTATGCTCCTGTGCAAAATATCTTGTTAAGATTTTGCAGAAATTTTTGGTATCTCGGAACAAGCTTGATAGCCAAGGCAAGGTTAGTAGCTCAAAGGTATTGTCAAGAAGAAGGTATTGATTATGGTGAAACATTTGCACCCGTAGCACGTTTAGAAGCTATTCGCATTTTACTTGCCTATTCTTGTTTTAAAAATTTCAAACTTTACCAAATGGATGTTAAATCCACCTTTCTAAATGGTTTTATTCAAGAAGAAGCCTATGTAAAACAACCGGGGTTTGAAAATTTTTCTAGGCCAAATGTTTTTTTTTAAAAAGGGCCTTGTATGTTTAAAATAAGCACCCCGTGTATGGTATGATAGACTTAGCTATTTTCTTTTGCAAAATAATTTTACAAGAGGTAAAGTTGATACTACTTTCCTTGTTTTTTTGAAAAAAGGGGAAGATTGCTTACTTGTGCAAATTTATATTGATGATATTATTGGTGCTACTAATGAATCTTTGTGCAAGATATTTTCTAAGTTGATGCAAGGTAAATTTAAGATGATCATGATGGGGGAGCTCAATTTCTTCCGTGGACTTCAAGTTAAACAATGTCAAGAAGGTGGTTATATTTCACAATCAAAGTATACAATAGAACCTTTGAAGAAGTTAGGCATTGAAGAAGGAAGAACCATCTCAACCTCTATGGCTACCAATGTAAAGATTGACAAAGGTTGAGGAAGGCATATTGATTGACAAACAAGTCCGAGGTATGTTTATCTACGTTTATTACTCTTTAGACTCGACATTTTCTATGCATTATGTCTCTATGCTCGACCTCAAAACTATCCCAACGAATCTCATTAAAGTGTCGTTAAAAGAAATCTTCAAATATTTGAAAGGCACTTCTTCTTATGGCTTGTATATCCAAAGTTTTAAAATGTTCATAATTTTTTTTTGGGATAACAAGTCCGGTGATTATAATTTCTCAAAATATGGTTCGTCATAATCGAACTAAACATATTGAGATTCGATATCTTTTCTAAGGGATTGCGTTTCTAAAAACAAAAAAAAATTGAGATGTGTTTAATTCCGTCTCAAGGATAACTCGCGGATATTTGTTTTTAACCGCCGAGTCTTTTACCTCATTTCGAGCTTGATTATGACATAATGTATATTGATTGAGGCATACGTTTGCATTTTGCTCGTTTTTAAAATTTAGGGCGAAAAATCGATTTTTGGTTCAAACTTGAATTTTGCAAAAGCAGAATGAACCAAATTGGCCGATGGCCGAGGCCGACGGTCGGCCATGCCCTCCATCGGTAAGCCCCCGACTCGTAGAGTCCATGGTGAAAATTTTGATTAAATTAACTTTGTTTTGACTTAGCCAATTTCATATGGTTTTCTCTATTTTCGCACCCTTTGCCATTTTCACACACAATTCACTTCAAATGTGTTTTGTTGCATAAATTATATATCTTGAGGATTATCTTGCTCGTTTATCATCATTGTTGCTCATCTTTACCGATTAAATGGTAAGAATTCTACTTCCTTATCTCAATGGGTTGAACCCTTGAGAACTTGGCTTAAATGTTAATTTCTTGATGCAAATTATATATGTTTGTGATGAGCTTATTCATTATTGTTGATTGGTTGTTGTATAATTTGATTTGGTGATGAAAAACTTGGCTTGATTATTTTTACAAGGGCAATATACATCTTCTTTATCATTTGACGCCCGCCAAGTGTTCGATAAAATGTTTCAAAGAAAAATTCATCACCTACATGATTCTCTCGTTTTCAAATGTCTTATATATTTACAGAGATCATGTTTTCAAATCAAATGAGCTTTCATGAGCTTCTACAAGTCATATGATCGACTTTTCCCTCTTAGTTGGTTTATAAGCTTCAATGTTCAAATAGCTCGATAAATCAGTTAAATTGCGCTCTTTGATATGGATATATGATGTTTTTATCGTGCTAACATTCTTTTTGATGATTCCGAAGGGGGAGAAACATGTTATAAGCTCTTTAGCTCATAGAAGCTGAAATAAGCTCGCGAAAGAAGCTATAAGCTATGGCTCCTTAAAGCCAAAAGCTGTGAAGCATACTTAGTCCATTTGTTGTATTATGGACTTATTTTCATGACTAATGATGTTTTGTTGACAGGGGGCTTATAAGCTCTTGATACTTAAGCTCTATATGTTAAAGCTGAGCTTTTAGCTTTTGGTTGATTGCTTCCATACTACTCTTGTTGTGCATGTTGATAGGGGGAGCTTTTGCAATATGTGTTTGATTATCTCTACTCCCATCCTTGTGTTTATATTGTGTGGAATGTTGTCGCTCACAACGGATAGTTTATTTTTTACCGGAAAATCTTTTTTGATTTCAAATTCGACCTCTTAATATTTCTTAAAATTGTTTTGGTTTGTAATCATCAAAAAAGGGGAGATTGTTTGATAAATGTTTTTATCATGATTTTGATGATTTTGTTTTAAAGAGTTTTTACACCAAAACAATATTTAAAAATATTGTCCAAATACTCCCGATTGTTTTATAATGTTTTTACTAATTTTTCTGAGTATTTCTTGAAGTTTATTTCGATAAAAATTGGACAACACTTAGTTTCACGTTGACCGGCCGCCCTATAGGGCAACCCGTGCTGGAGATGTGTTTTGAAATAGAAAACGCCACGGAAGTAAAATTGGTGAGGTCGACGGCCGACCAAGGCGTCGACCGATGGCGTCGCCTTGGCCGCCCAGGGTCGGCCAAGTACTTGGGAGTGATTGTTTGAGACAGAACTCCCTGAACTTGATTTTTGAAGCACTCGACCGGTTCAACACAGGGTCGACCGGTCGGACCCCCCGTCGACCGGTCGCCCTGTGTAAAATTAAGGGTTTTATTTTCAACGTCTATTTCTGTGCGACCGGTCGCCCTATTGTTTTGACAAAGAAAATTCTAATTAATTGTGCGGCATGACGATTTAAATTCCTTAAATTGTGGAATTGATTTCTAACAACTATATTCTTCAATTGTCTTGCAATTTTTTACAGATTTCAATCTCCTAGGAGGAGCCTATCAAGTTCAAGACATCTCTTATAAATAGATGAAGAATTGAAACAACACATGATGAGAGAAAACTACAACACAACAAGATACACTTAAGTAAACATATTTGTTCTTCTTTGTTATTATTCTTGTTGTAATTTGCCTAGCTTATCACTTTCACATCTTGAGGTCTAGGCTTGATTCTTGATTACACTTGCACTCTAATTTGTATTGTTCATTATAGAGTTGTAATATTGAATTTTTGTGGTCATCATTCAACACAAGATATCCTTGTGAGTGTTCTTGTGGTAAGAACACACTTGTGTGATCTAGATGTTAGGTCAAAGAAGATTGTGGTAATCTTCTTATTGAAGAGTGTGGTGCTCTTTGAGGTGTTGAAGAATTTGGTGTTCTTCAAGGTTGAAGATTGTGGTAATCTTCACAAGGTGCCGTTGGAGATTGTGGTAATCTTCAAGAGAGATTGTGGTAATCTCAAAGGTGGTGTTGTAGAAGAGTGAGGTGCTCTTCAAGGTGATGTTGTATTAATTGTGGTAATTAATAAAATCTTTTTTTCTTTTTGAAATCCATCCCGGAGATACTGGGGTGGTAGAGGATTAGGCCCTAGGTGGGTTGAACCTCTATAAATCGACGCGTGTTGTTTACTTCCCGCACCTTCATTCTTGTCTTGGCTTGTTTGATTCGAAAAAGAGGGCATAATCGAGAAAATGGAGATAATCTATTCACCCCCTCTAGATTATCGTAGCCGCTTGGACTTATATCATCAAAATCTAACAAAAAAAGTTCCTAACAAGTTTCAATATCTAATGTGGGTACTTTAAAAATTCTCCCTTTTGCTTTTGTATTCAAGTGTCAAGGGTATTTGTGATAAAAGGACCATAAAAGTGGGTTGAAAAGATAGTTTCTTTATATGTTAGGTTAGAAAAGAAGTTGATCTATCGTATGTGGCTACTTTTCCCTATTTACTCTAAATTTTGACCGATTTTACACTTTGCAACCTAAACTATTTGTTTTTACAACTAACAATCTAAACTTTGCGAGTTTTTCACTTTATAACCCCCGACCAGCTGGAATTGGGATATTCCAAGAATATTCGCTCATATGACTCATATGACCCGAAATATTCCAGGTATATTCCTGGAATATTCCAACTTTGGCTGTCCGGAGGTTATAAAGTGAAAAAAATCCGCAAAATTTGGATTGCTAGTTGAAAAAAAAGTTATAATTTATGTTGCAAAGTGTAAAAATGATCAAAATTTAGGTTGCAAACAATTATTTTCTCAAATAAAAAAAACATGGGGGTAAAAATGGGTTTTCCATTTTCATCGCCCACCACCAGCGGCCCTGTAGATTTATAGTTGGCACCAAAATTTGAAATTCAGTCTTCACCTTCGGGCAACATCAACAATGTCGATACTTGTTTTGACAGGATAATCTAACACACCTGTGCTACAAGAGAGTTTATTGATTGACTCTTTTTGTTATCTTACTTTAATACTTTTAGTTACATATATTTATCTTTTCTGGGACAAGTTCTATCACAAACTAACATGATTCTTCATAGACCTTCTTTAAGAAGCGTCAAATCTTTGTCCAATTTTTCATTTGCATTTCAAGCGTTTCATTTCTCTGACTGTACAGCGGTAGCACTAGATTCTGAAACCCATAATGGCCCTTTTAAGTTCTCACATTTTCATAGCGCGCACAACATGTTTGATAAAGTTCAGCAACGAGATATTTCGTATTACAACCACTTGCTTTTTGGGTACTCGCGGGATGGACTAAACCAAGAAGCATTAAAGATTTATGCATTTATTAATCGGGCGGGTGTTTTAGTGGATGGGTGTAGCCTTTCTTGTATATTAAAGGTTTCTGCAAGCTTGTATAATCATGCTTTCGGTAAACAAATACATTGCCAGTGCGTTAAAAATGGGTTCTTTGAGGATGTTAGTGTTGGAACCTCACTTGTCGATATGTATGTTAAGAATGAAAATTTGGATGATGGGAAGAGAGTCTTTAATGAGATCAGAGATAAGAATGTAGTAACTTGGACTACATTACTGTCAGGTTATGCACAGAAGGGAATGACTCAAAAGGTCATAGAAGGTTTTAGCAGGATGAAATTTGAGGGAGTTGAACCGAACCCCTTCACATTTGCAACTGTTATTGGAGCTTTGGCAGATGAAAGGGCAGTAGAGGCTGGAGCTCAAGTACAGAGTATGGTTATCAAAAATGGTTTGGATTCAACCCGGGTTGTTGGGAACACTTTGGTAAATCTGTATTCAAATTCTGGGATGACCCGAGAAGCTAAAGATGTGTTTGAGGGCACAGAGTGTAGGGATGCAGTTTCTTGGAATGGGATGATAGCAGGTCTTATTACGAATGGACTTGACTTGGATGCTCTTGAGCTGTTCTATAGAATGAGGCTTGCAGGTGTGAAGTTTACTGAAACAACTTTTACCACTGTTGTTAAGTTGTGTGCTAACCTTAAAGAATTGGGTTTTGCCAGACAGATCCATTCTCAGGTCGTCAAGAGTGGGTTTGGATGTTTCAATAACATCAGAACGGCTCTTATGGTGTGCTACATGAAAGGTCGTGAGATGGATGATGCAATCAAGATGTTATCGGTTATGGATACAGTTCAAAGTGTGGTGTCGTGGACAGCAATGATTGGAGGATACTTGCAGAATAATAGAACAGTAGAAGCAATAGAAATGTTTCTCCAAATGCGAAGAGAAGATGTCAAACCTAATCATTACACTTATTCGACAATACTTGCAGCTCTTCCAACCAATTCATTGTTTCAAGTGCATGCAGATATCATCAAAACCAATTACAATAACTCACCATCAGTAGGAACAGCATTGCTCGATGCGTATATTAAGATAGGAAAGAGCAATGATGCTGCAAAAGTTTTTAAACAAATAGAAGAAAAGGATGTTGTTGCTTGGTCTGCAATGTTAGTTGGATATGCCCAAGAAGAGGATATTGAAGGAGCTGTAAATTTTTTTGCTCAGTTAGCTAAGGAAGGTGTCGAGCCAAATGAGTTTACTTTCTCTAGTATAATCAATGCATGTGCTACATCCTCAGCAGCTGCAGAGCAAGGGAAACTATTTCATGCATGCTCAATCAAATATGGTTATAACAATGCTCTGATGGTAAGCAGTGCCCTTGTAACCATGTATGCCAAAAAGGGGATATTGAGAGTGCCAATGAAGTCTTCAAGAGGCAGCAAGAAAGAGATATAGTCTCTTGGAACTCGATGATCTCAGGGTATGCACAACACGGTTATGCGGAAAAGGCACTAAAGGTATTTAAGGAAATGCAAAAGAGAAACTTGGAAATGGATGAAATTACATTTATTGGTGTCATTTCTGCATGTACTCATGCAGGACTAGTGAATGAAGGTGAAGTGTATTTTGACATGATGGTGAACAATCTTCACATCTCTCCCACAATGGAGATTAGGGATGGCAATTTCCTCCGAACCCGACGGAGGATCCGATACCCGACCCTAACGGAGGAGGGTATGGAGGGTAGTTTTGTACCCGATTAAATAAATGGGTATGTGGGTATGGGTATTTTCGGGTATGGGTATGGAGGTGGGTCTAGGTACATCCTACCCATACCCTACCCGATACCCGATTAAATAATAATATTATATATATAATATATCTACATATATATTTATTTATAATATTTTACATATATTTTTTTATTTATACAACTCTATTTATTTATATTTAAAGAAAATGATTTTTCCCCAAGTCTCAACTGAAATCTACTAACCCACTAACACTTTTGTTTAATCCTTTTTAATATTTTGCTATATTTTTATAATATATAGTTCGCTAATTCTTATATGTATTCTTTTTTCCTTATTGTTTCCTTAAGAATTTAGTAAATATCTATATTTTTATTTAAATAACTCCAATTTCTCTTTAAAAAAGAAATAACTTAAATTTGAAAAAAATACAATTGTAAGTGGTAAGAGGGTATGGGTAGGGTATGAATACCCGATCGTCCGATGGGTATGGGGATGGGTATGAAAACTGAATACCCGATGGGTATGGGTATGGGTATGGGTATGGGTATGAATATAATAAATGGGTATGGGGATGGAGGATATAGAATCCTACCCGAATCCTACCCATTGCCATCCCTAATGGAGATCTATTCATGCATGGTTGATCTGTACAGCAGAGCTGGGATGCTAGATAAAGCTATGGCTCTTATTAATGGGATGCCCTTTCCTGCAGGCGCAACTGTTTGGCGTACTCTCTTGGCTGCATGCCGAGTTCATCGAAACTTGGAGCTTGGCAAACTCGCAGCTGAAAAGCTCATTTCATGTCAACCACAGGACTCAGCTGCATATGTCTTGTTAGCTAATCTATATGCTGCATCTGGACACTGGCGAGATAGGTCAAAAGTGAGAAAACTGATGGATGAGAGAAAAGTTAAAAAGGAAACAGGATATAGCTGGATTGAAGTGAAGAACAAGACATACTCTTTTGTGGCTGGTGATGTTTCACATCCTTTATCAGATCACATTTATATGAAACTTGGAGAATTAAGTATCCGTTTGAGGGATGCAGGATATCAGCCAGATACAAATTATGTACTCCATGATATTGAAGAGGAACAAAAAGAAGCCATCCTTTTCGCCACAGTGAGAGACTGGCTATTGCCTTTGGATTAATTTCAATATCTCCTGGCATTCCAATACGAATCATAAAGAATCTTCGAGTTTGTGGTGACTGCCACACTGTGATTAAGCTAATATCAAAAATAGAAGGGAGAGAAATTGTTGTAAGGGATTCAAATCGATTCCATCACTTTAGTGAAGGCTTATGCTCTTGTGGGGATTATTGGTGACATTTTAATAAATTGCAAGGGTTCAGGAATTTGAGTTTTTCCCAACAACTTTATGAATACTATCATCTTCTGGCTCTGAGTTGAGAAGCCGTGTATCAAAAAGCTTTTAATTTGGAGCCTTATGCATGAGTATTCCCATTGATGGTGCAAGTTCATATGGGAGCTCTGCTGGTGTATGTGCGCCGTTGATTACCACACCGAACACAATATTTTAAAAATATACTGTTGTAATGTTGTTTCGTCAGATTAAAGCATTGCAGTGGTAGATCTAGTGCCGGCATAAACGTTACTATTTATATTACAGTGATGGTACTTCTAGCCAGAGAAGAGTTATGCGTATAAACATTTTGGATGTCCGCCAAACAGAAGTCTAGGAAAGTAGCTTAGCCACATTGCCTCTATGAGAAAAAAAGAGGAAATTTTTCTTGTTCCATGAGCCGATGGCAGGAATTTTGTGACCCATTCACCGAGTGGCTCATTTTTAATGTGGAAGTATTGTGGTTGGCAAGAACTTTCAGGAGGTCTGTCCAATATTTGAATATGTATTATGAGCAGCCTTCAGAAACCTGGACACCATGAGCTTGTCTTTGAAAAATAAACTCTTGATTGCAGCTTATTTACTGACACGGTACTTCATGCATTCTTCCTTACGAATTGAGTACCGAATTCGTGAGGAAGAATAATGTGATTGGTTGAAAAGATATAGTTTAGGAATTCAAGACAGACAAGAAGATGGCCTTCTTTCTGCCATCAATTTGTGTTTTCATTTGCTTGTTTATGGATGCCTCCAGGTTAGCCTTTTTATTTATTATATACTTCTAGTGTTATCATTTGGGATCTTGGTTTCATATCAAAGGTATCGCAAGTGCATGTCTTCTTTCTTTCTGATCAATTACCCTCTACCATCTTGACAGTTATCTAAAGATTCAACAAGGAGCCTATGTATCACCTGGAATAGCTTGGGCTTGCATAATTGGGTGAGATAAGTTCCCTTAAGTAGTAATAATGACAATTAGGAGTATTGTGAAGAGGTCTATTGCATATATTGACTTTAGGTCGTACACAATTTCCTCAATGGCACCACAAATCCACCTCCTTTGGAATGGAATATGAACTATTGATTTTGCATTAATTAATTTGGTTTTTGTTTGTCGCTAAGGAAATTGAAGAACTTTTACTTGTATGAAAATGACTGCCACTACAAGGTTGATATTGATTTCTTTCTTAGCGAGTTTGAGTTTTCTGGTACATCTAAAAGTGTGTCTGCAAAGGCTTTTGATAATTCATTATAATGCTCATGGGATGTTTTAAGTTATAGGTATTCTCGTCATGTTACATTCTGAAAACATATCTATACAGAAAATACCCACGACCAAGTACTCGTGCTGCATCACCTAAAGACAACATATTTAATAGGGAAAAAGAACGCAACAGATAGGAGGAGATTGGTGTCCTGAAGAAACTGGCGGGATTTCTTGCGGAGCTGAAACTATGGCTGGCAAATCAGCTGGTGAAAATGTGTTTGGTTTTAATTTCAGATATGTCAAATTTGATGGCTCGTCACTTAGTAGAATAGTTGTAATATTAATGGTATCGATCATGGCATTGGTTATACTTTAATAAGGTAAAGTTATGTGAATAATGATATAAACTACCCTGTAACTACATAATTTATGTTGTAATAGTATAGTAGAATTGAAATCTTAATGAAAAAGAAAGTGGTGTTACTGTTACAACACTTAGTGACTCTCTCAAATCACTAATACACATCCTAAATGGAAATTATGTTAAGACCAATGGGACTCCGTACCACATGAACTCCGTCTGTCCATGTCAATGCCCCGAATACAAAATCTCCATTACTGGTCTTGTAGGCTGTAATATTTATCCTAAAAGACATCTTGTCCCCCAATTTTCCAAATCTGAGCACATTAGGTGTGACTGTAACATTTACACCAGCTGGATAGTCTACTTGTGCCTTGTAAACAGCAGGCCCTTCACCATAATATGTAACTGTTCGATGCACTGTTATGTTTCCTCTCAAATTGGAGACTCCAATTGATGGATAGTTGAGATCATATGAGGATATAGGGGTCTTCTTGCAATACATAATCTCACCAGTGAGGTTTTTCAGCTGAGCAGGGCTTGCACCAGTGCTGCATAGGAAATCAATAATGTCACTTGCATCAAAATCATAAATCAATCCAGGATCAATTGCTGCCGCTGGATTGACATGCCCGGATCCATAATCGAAAGGTGAGGTTTGAGTGCCATTTGGATGTCTTCTAATCAAGCTTTTCGTGTTATCTTGATTTGTTGCTGTTCCAAAAAAGACATGTATAAGCAGAAACAATGAGCATACGGTTAATTTTTTTTAGGGATAATTACAAAGACTACCCCGGAGGTTTGACCTAATTTCAAAAAAATCCTAGACAAACACCCTGTTTGCATTTTCTTAACAAACATCCCTATCGAGGGTGCAATTTGTAAAATAAAAATAAATATCAACGGGGTATTTGTAATTTTGAAAGATAGCTGGGGGCTTTTGTAATTAGACAAACCTCAAGGGTATTTTTTGTAATTGATCCTTTTTTTATTAAATGAAACTTACCTGTTGTCATTATTGCAGACTTGATGGCTGCTGGGCCCCATGAAGGATGTGATGATTTTACAATGGCAGCAAGTGCAGAAACATGTGGGCATGACATGGAAGTGCCAGAGATTATGTTGTAGTCAATCGATCTTCCAGCAGTGTTATCAGTAGCCAATGGAGACCAGGCTGCCAGAACGTTCACTCCTGGTGCTGTTATATCTGGCTGAAATTAAAAGGTGAAATTGTCAGGTCCAAATTATAGGAAATGTCTTGCTTTATGAAATACCAGAGGTTTAAACTGGATGATTCTTTGTCACTTGTACGGTTCAGTAAACTGTGCCACGTTTAATGCATTTTTAAGATACAAACTGTCTGCCATATGATTTTCAGTTTCCACTTACTTTAATTATATCTGGACTGATGAGATTAGGACCCATTGATGAGAACATTGCCATTTCTGGTGCTGGTTTAATGGGCAAAGTTGTCATTGTTCGTGATATTCTAGCCACTGGGTTTCTGTAACAATCAAACTAGTTAGCGCTTGACATAGAAATCATTACTGTTATTTCTGTTATGAATGCCCATTTCGTCTTTTTGGTCTCATTTAACCTATAATAATAAGAAAAGGAAAAGACTTATTATATATATATATAAGAAATACAGAACCATCATAAAAATAGATGAGTATTTTTTGGAAATACTCGCTAAGAGGATTTATTGTTTTCTGTTTTAATTTTAAGAAAGGGAAAATCCTATGGATCGTTGTACATTTCAATTTGAATTAGGGATTCCGTATACAACTCTAAGTGGCTCTTGTTTGTTGTATCTTGTGTATATGCATGAAACTCCAACTTACTTTTGTGAAGACATATACACTTGAAGCTTTTCTGCTTCGCTGAGGCTGATTAGTGTGCCTGGCAGTGCGAACTGAAAGGCAATATCTGTGGCAAGTGGATCAACAAGTATTAATCCTACACCACCACCTTGTTGTATGACAGTAGCCTTTTCTCTACGGTTATCAAGCATTTCCTCAAGTGTGCAGAGAACGATCTTTCCCTTAATCAAAGCTGGATCTAAGGTATTGTTCTTACAAAAACTGAAAGATAAACAGGAACAAAGAGTCAAAGATCTCAGAGCAAATAGAAAAAAAAAATTATAGCTTTAGCTAGTCTGTGTAAGCCCTTTTAAAGTAGGACCTAAGGTAATCTAACTTCTTGCATAAGCTGACATATGGACAAACACAGAATTGAAAGTTTCAGACAAATAGGTGAAATTGTAATGTTTTGTACTATCATCTTTTAAGTGTGAAACACTCACTTATAAATTGATTGATCTATAATTGATCCATGAGCTGAGGTTTCGACCTGTTAGCTGGATATTATTCTTTTTAGGTGTAAACTTAAGTGGTGAGGATGCAGTCCTAGGAGGTTATGAATTATGAGATGCAATTTGTTTTCATTACCTGCCATGGTAATAGAACTAACCTTAGATAATGTAGGTGTAACTGTAACTTTAGGTTCATGACTTTGCTACCGAGCAACAAAGAAATATTTGTTTGGCTGTTTTCATTTAAAGGATTCCTTTGATATCAGTAAAGAAGCTTTATTACTTCAGCATACAGACCTAGATTAGACTACACGTTTTATCTTTCAATAGTTTCTGGAGCTCGAATCAGGGTCCAATTAGAGAATGAGGCTGGAATTGAGTTTTGCTATTAAAGAAATATACCTGGCATTTTTTGAGGGAATTCCAGGGGCTGCAGCAGCACTCCCAGCCACTAAACCATAAAAGCTCACCATCTCAGTAGGGTTTATGCTGAAACCCTTCAATACATAAAAGTTCACGTCAAAACCCTAAAGATTTCACATCAGTATTGTTATCAATTTGGATAGCTAGCTTCAAACGATTACCTTTATGACTTGTGAATTTCCAAGATAAATATTAGTTTGAATTTCACGATCCATGGTGCTTGCTGCCACAGTAAGAATCCAAGGAGCAACATTGGTCGCAGTTTTGGGTAAAAAACTGTTCCCAGCCGATGCAGAAACAACCACTCCCTTTTGAAATGCATGAAAACTTCCAATTGAAATTGCGTCGGAAAAGTATATAGGCTGGGGTGGATCTGGTCCAAGAGACATTGATATAATATCTACACCATCGCTGATTGCATCGTCCATGGCGGAGAGAACGTCTGCATCACTACAGAAGTTGAACCAGCAAGCCTTGTAGATCGCAAGCCTAGCTCTCGGCGCACCTCCTCTTGCCGTGCCTTTCCCTATTCCATATAAGCTAACATTAGGAACCACTGAGCCGGCAATGGTGGATGCAGTGTGGGTCCCGTGCCCATCACTGTCTCTCGCTGATAGGAAAAAAGTGTGGTTGAATGATTCAAGAGGTCCGTATTCTGCTATGTACCCTTTGTAGTAAAATCTAGCTCCCACAATTTTTCTGCAAAGTGGAGTCAAAAAATGCGTTAACAGTGTTGAGTTTTGAAGAGAGAGTCAGCCATTTGGCCTACATCCATGGATAAAATGCACAAAAGACCTCTAAGTGTTTCATTTCTCTCTTATTTTAAGAATTACAATATAACCTATATATAGAGGTTTGAGAAATATATAAACGGAAAGATTTTTCCATATCAATTTAGATAAGATCGAATACTCCGCAATTCCAAGAATGATGCATTATTCATAGTCAAGTCAATTCTGATTTAATTTTGTTCTCAACAATCAGCTTTCTAGAAGTAAAATTTGATCATGGGTTCATGATCAAGTTTCATGCCGATGACTACTTGAGTTAATCTTTGCACTGAATAACTACCTGTTGCAATTTGACAATGTGAAGTTCTCCCCAGTCGAGCATTCACCTTTGAATTTAGTGGGCACAGGACCTAGCCCATAATCATTGAAGCTCTTGGATTCAGGCCAAACACCTGAAGGCAAGATGATTGGTGATATTGTTTCGTAGTTGGTTTATCTGTTTTGAAAACACTAGTGGAAGGTTTAAATCAATATGTTGCTAAAAGTCTTTTTTTACCAGAATCAATGACACCTATGATTATGCCAGATGTTGAGTCCATCGACTGTTGATGATATTGTTCCAAGTTGTTTATGCCCAAAAACTCCCATGAGTGTGTTGTATGAATGTGATTTGTCTTGCTCTCAAACACAGAAACAACTGAATCACTTTCTGCAGTCAAAAGAAACAATCAATTGGCAGTTTTTTGCAGTTGCATCAGTGTCTGTCTGAGTGTGTGCTTTGTGTGTCTGTTCGCATATTTGAAAAAAAGAAGTATAAAAAAAAGGTTTGTTGTACAAACATTTGATTTAGAATCAGACAAACCTGCAAGTTGTTTTACTTGATCTGTTGTTAGCATTGCAGAGAAGCCTCTGAAGGTTTTCGTGTAATGGTGGAGTACAGCATCCTTCGCCCCATCATAGCTGAAAGAATAATTCAACAGCACTTAGAACTTAGAAGTCGTTTATTAAAAATAAAATTAACTCCTCAAGAGATAAGAAGATTGGTTGCATTGAAATTTTGATTTGTCTTTATCGATTTTTGTTCACAGGCACTTGAAGCTTGAAGTAGCTCAAGAACTGATGATGAAAAAACGCCTACCTTCCTATTACTGAGGCAAGCATCTCATGATTAGCTGCAACTACTGATTCTGAATCCTGGAATGAGTGATCCCCCAGGTAAACTATGTAATGCTGCACGATTCGAAAAAGTATGAAATTTAATCAGCTGAATGTAAGCGTATACCAGCAAATTATTGCCTCCAGTGTTCTTTTTATATGCTGGCCAAACTGATTCATTTTACTCGTTTCTTCTCTTCAGTAACATGATTCTGAACTTTTATACGCTAATCTGTTAAGGTGTCATTTAATGTGGGAGATATATCGATTTCGTAGTGCACAAATCAGTTGTCTTCTTACCTTTCTGTTAGGGGCACCTCCATTTGCTGATGCAGATGTAAATAACAGGATTAAGGCAAAAAGTTTCAAGACTTCCATGGTTGCTAGAATGCAGTCTGCAAAGTGATTAGACTTGGACAAAAGAATGTGGATGAGGAATTGCAAATGTTGATCAACTCTTTGGGTTTTTATACACCATAATATCTGAGTTCTTGATACTTAAAATTATGTTAGCCGGCTTGAAATCACACTTGGTGCTTATAAGTACAAAAACATCATTCTTACTCTTCAGAAAAGGGATTATGCATCTTGGCAAAGTTTTTAACTCTTTCTTAATGGAACTCTCAGGCCGGCTTCTGTTTCTAGCCTTGGTATAATTCCTTTCTATTTGAAGTATGCATTCTGAGATACCCTCAATGGATTTTTTTTTTTTTTTTTAAAAAGGACCCCAATACATTACTGAAGCAATTTAAATCATAAGAATGAATCTGATGCATTTTTTTTCTATCATTATTATTATTATTACTTTTTTTTTTTTTTTTGCAGAAGTTCCCTGTGACACCCATTTGGAAAGGTTGAACTGCTGCTGCTTTCTTTGTCAAACTCACATAAATTGCTTTGACAATTTGACAAAGATTGTGTGCAATATAGGGATTGGCTTCATCTAATTCTGATAACGAACTTAAGATGAAAATTGCCACATGAATGATTTTAATATAAATAAGATTGCTTCACAAGAATATTATGATTGCCAAATCAATTGGCTCGCCGGGCACTACTCTTAACACCCAAAGACCTAGTAAGCGCGTCTACATAAATGGTAAGATATTGATAAATAATTAGCAATTCTTCCATGCCCAGTACGTCAGAAGCAGTAGAAAACACCTGGATACTTTTATATTTGAGTATTTTATCTTGGTGCATCACATCACTTGAACATTATACATTTGTCACATTATAACCCCAAACAGGAAAATCTGAAAACAATATATATATATATATATATATATATATATATATATACACACACACACACACACTTATGACTTATTGGAGGAGAAGGCAAAAGACATGCCGCCGTCCAGCTTAATTTAAATGACTCATGGTTTGAACCTTAAAAGTCTGTCCAACCAGTAGGATCTTATGCTATACTCGTTTTCCCTCATAAGAAAGGTTTCACAATATCTAAAAGCATATTTAGTCTTCTCTGCAAAAAAAAAAAAAAAAAAAACTTTGTCAATAATAGAAACAAGCAAGCGTTTGATACTATATTGCTTATTAACTTGGTCATTTGCTAGTTTGCTTGTTCAATACGTCTATGATTGATACAAGTCTAGTTTAGTGGATGAGAGCTTCTATTCTAAGATGGTATTTTATTTCTTGTTTTACTGCACGGATAATTATCAAGTGTATAATAATTTCCATATTATTTTTCAGTAGTATTGCAGTCGCATAATAAGTGAATCATCATCATCTTCACGGAATTTGTCATCTGAATGACCGAGAAAGGAGATATGTCCAATTTCAATCTAATAGAAAAGATAGGTCTCCCGCTAGGCCGCTAGCTTCAGACGCCCCAAAAATACTATGAGGTGCTCGGAAACGCTCTTATCATCTCATGGAAATATACCATACCACACGGTCTCTGTACATGAAGGCGGGCTACCTTTCTTTTAGCGAAAAAGGAAGGGTTTTTTCGTGAAGTTGTCAAATGGGTCGGATTGGACTGGACCAGAGCTAGCCTGCCACACCAAAGACAAAAACCGGACCGGGTTGGGCCGTTTCGAAATTCCATCAGGACGCTATTTTTATAACCCATACTTTGAGAATACACACAAAATGTCAGGACTGACCGAGCCGGTCCAACTGACCATACCAAATAGGCCTGGTCCCTTTCGGGCTGACGAAATTGCACCCGAGTCCATCTTTTTCACCAGGCCAGGGTTGTCATAGCTCTAGTTTTTAGGCATGATTATTCTATAGAATAGTTACAAAAAGAAGTTGGATAATGGCTCTCTTTCTTTTAGGCTTATAAGCTTGGAATGATGGTCGAACAATGGTACAGAGTAGAAACGGCTGTGAAGCCAGGTTACTGTGGCAGCGAAAGCTGATCCTAGGTGCACATAATTAACCCGTCGAATTCAATAAAATCGGATTTCAATGCGCACCGAACGAATCGGATTATAATATTTATTCATCGACTTGGTTTTGATTTTTGGTTCGACTAAATGAACCAAACCAAAAGACAAATTATATACTTTTATATATTGATGTATAAGCGTTTTATGTAAAACATTGAGCTAGTGAAGAAACATGACATGACTAGAAAAACACCAGAAATTAGTTTTTTAGGCAAATTGATCTTCCAGCTGCAATTAAAGTAAAGTAGTTCAATTCCACTGCAATTTGGGTTTAACATGAAGACGCCATATAGACAATGTTTGTTGAGGCGAGTTTGAATGTTTGTACACAACAATTACATATGCAGTTTTGCGAAGTAGTCTGCTCATTTCCCTTCCAAACGCTGTAGGAAAATGCAGTCGTCATCTAACCTTCCTCACCAAACTCCTTTGTGAATCTCTCGTGCACGTCAAGATCGCTCTTGCTCACTGTTGGTCGTTGTCTTGCAAGCACCTTGTCGAAGTCTGTTTTCGATATAGGAGGTGGAATAATCTACAGAGGCATCAAAATAGTAGAAAGATCAACTTTAGCAAGAGAACCATTATAATATGTAGGGTAAATTACAAAACTACCCCTGAGGTTTAACCTAATTACAAAAAAAAAAAAAAAACATCTTTCGAAATTACAAATACCCACTTTAAGGTATTACAAACACCCCTTGATGTTTCTATTTGCTTAACAAAAACCACCTTCTTGAGGGACTTGTAAAATAGAAACAAATGTCTAGAGCGTATTTGTAATTTTGAAAGATATCTGGGTTTCTTGTCATTAGACTGAACCTTGAGGGTCCGTTTGGTTGAGGTCCACTAATGGGGTGGATTAATTCCTAGGTATTATTTTGGCTTATACACTGGAATCAGTCATGCCTATTAAGTAGTTTGTTTGTTTGTTTAGGCCATAAGATATCATGTTCATTAACTAATAACAAGTTCGGTTGGCATCTATAATAACAGCCCTAATTGGGGCCTTTTACATTTGTGCCCTTAAAAACAAGTTGATTTACCAAATTTAACCACTCCAAATTGGGGACATGGATTCCAAATTCAACCCCAATTCTAAATTAAGGATTACAGAACTTATTTAAAAACTAAATATTGAAATGGTGTCTTCATAAGGATCCTTCAACATATCAACTCCAAACAAAATGCAAATCAACAAACCAAAGCCTGAATTGCAAATATTCCAAATTAACCAAACCCAAGTCTTTTCCTAACCATTAAATCCAACTCAAACCTCCACATTCAGTCTTTCACGAAGATTTGCATTTTCTTTTGATTATCGTTGTGAAAAAAAGAAGGGCGGACGAGGGTTTTCATGTTGGAATTAATTTCATTTAGCTCCTCTAACTATGGAGCACAGAGTGATGTTTCTAATCTAGAAGTAGGATTCATGTGGGTTTGCTTTTATATGTGAGAGTTAGTTGGTCATTTCATAATTTAATAACACCTTGGGTAAGAGTAAGATACTGGATCAGGGGGTGAGGGTGGGATGTGGTTTCCACCTTTGCAGTGGATTATGAACCGGGCCACTTCCAAATACAGGGCTTCAAGTGTTGCAACCAAACACATTTGTGGGTTTGACACACAATAAAATATGGCCTTATCCAATGCATGAAGGCCAACCAAACGAGCCCTGAGGGTAATTTTTTGTAATTAACCCTAATATGTGATACAAAAAAGGTATAGCTCATTGTACACTGAAACTTGAGGGTAATGTTTTGTAATTAACACTAATATGTAATACGCAAAAGGTATAGCTCATTGTACAGATATTAGCAAATTTCTAGTTGTGGTCATTAATCCTTCAACAATGCATAAAAAAACTCAAACCACCGGGCACCATTTTATCGAATTTTACGATCATGGTCCACTGAAAAATTATTCAGTTTTATTATCCATTAGTCCCCATATGACATTAAGTTTTGCCATGTTTGTTTTTTGTTCCCATTCGCTAGTAGGTAAATATTAATTCAATGCATCAGGGGTTCCGGGAAATACCGTGTCATCCATAACTTAGCTAACTTCTTCAATCTTCAGCATGATGACTGTTATTCTACAAGTCATTATCTCAAATGTCACAGATGCAGGCAATAAATTTTTCATTGCCTATTAATGTCGTATTTACAGAACTTCACATAGTAGCAGGATACAGTTTCTTAATTTTACTTCATCTACTAAAACTAGTTCCTATTTCTGCTATTTTATTAGACTCTAAAAGACGTAATCTCCAGTAACAATTAGCTCATGCGCAGACAAGAGGAACCCAGGCAGGTGAATTCCAAATGCAGCAGATTCATGAGAGAATCATAGCAAAAGAAAAATAAGTACAAAACATGTATCAAGTTTGGATCCTATTAGTAGGTTGCAAACAACATGCAGAGATACAGACACATAATAACACACATGTATATACACATATTAACATAACTACATAACATTTAGAAAAAATATACAAATATACTTTATAAAAAAAATACCTCTGCAGCAAGTCCTTGTGCAGCTAGCTCCTGCATGGTTATCTGGATAGCACCTGGTTGCTTGGGTCCACAAGGCACCCACGCGCCATTAGGAGTCTTCACGAAGAACATGGCATCTTGCGTTTTGCGCACAGGCTCAAATAAGACATCTTTGACCTATTATAGTCATTGACATTAATCTAAGCGATAAAAAGGTAATGTGCAGGTTTTGATAGGCATTGAAGCACGAGCAATGTACAAATGGACCTATTTAAACATCAATATAAACCAGTTACACACTTACACAAACGGAAATATCGGAACCAGAAAAGCCTTCGGTTTTACGACCTAGGACTTCAAAGTCACTTTCAGTCAAGTTATGAGGAGTGTCTCCTAGATGCACCTGCATACGAGTAACACGCCACAAGGGAGAATATTTATTTTCAATTACTAATTTTCATTCCTCATCCACAAGAGTAAGATAAAAGACAAGGTTCTTACTTTGAACATGTGCTGACGTGCCTTTGCATCTGGGAGAGGGATGTAAATGCGCTTGTCAAATCGCCGCCTAATTGCCTAAAGAAAAAGATGCAAGTCAGCAAGAATTAGCCATTTCATAACCTGTACCTGGACACTGGTACTAAATGTTACCTGATCAAGAGCATAAGGAGTATTCGTAGCAGCAAGGACAAGAACTTTATCGTCATTATGGCCCACCCCCTAATAATCGATATTAGATAGGAATGAAACTGGTAAGTAATACAGTGTTTATCTGCATTAACAAAGAAATATCATTGTGAACCCAATCACCAGAGAGGAAAACAGAGGGTCGGGAATACAAGTGAAAAATCTTTGGAATTTAAACTTAAATGGTACATCTACCATTTTAAGCTGCATATTAAATATAAATGATTTTACAGATGCATTTCCACATTTACTGTTTCTGTCCCAAATCATCTAAAGTTAATAATATTTGGATGATCTTTAACACCACATTAAGTTTTGTCCTTAAGTGAACATCTCGATAAGATTCACTGATTTTCCAAAATGACAGGTACCCAGTTTGAGAAGGCAAAAGTTTTCGACAATGCAAACCACCAAAGACATCCAGGACAATAACAAAAGATGGATGGCATACAGAACCAATGAACAGGTGCAATCTAATTGTTCAACGAACCATAAAATCACGGACATGAAGAATATCCAATTAAATAGCAACTTGGAACAACAATATGCCAATAAGGAGAATCTCCATTGTAGCAACAAATTAACATATCAAGTTGCTCCCAAAGAAGAGATTCAAAACCAATTGACTAATTCCATTGTATTTATCCAGCAGAAGCAGGAAAGTTTTAGATGTATAAATTAACAAACCTCTACATTTGAGATGCAGGATACTCGATGAACGTAGAAAGAACAGGCATGAGATAGATGTCACTAATATATCTTGTTATACAATAACAGGAAATTGTAAGGCATGTTTGAATAATCTGTCACTACATTTTACCTGCATCTGCACCAGCAGCTCTGTTTTAATTCGTCTGGAGGCTTCACTTTCATTTCCTTCTCCACGCTGTCCACAGAGGGAATCTATTTCATCAACAAATATGATGGAGGGAGAACTTTCGCGTGCCATTTGGAAGAGATTAGAGACTAGCTTTTCACTTTCACCCATCCATTTTGAAACCAAGTCTGAAGAAGAGACACTGAAAGAAAACAGCAGTTGGCACTTGCCAACTTTATGGCCTAAGTACTTAATCATTGAAAATGAGGAACATAAAATAGCAATGGAAAGATGCATTAAGATAAGCACGCGCTCTTATAGACGGACAACTGACAACAAAATTGTTAAGTAACATTTCACATGCTTCATGACCAACTATCTACGAACTGCATGCAGAAAGCAGCGAGAAACCATTTCTACAGAGAATTTGATGATCGTGTTCAATCTTGATGCATTAGGGATTGTGGAGAATTAATGGCACATGTAGTCCTTCAAATGATTTACGGGGCATACGGTGGAGATCAGGATCACCCACCATCACATGTTAAGAAGCTCCACATCACAGCCTAGTCTTATTTGGAAATAGTCCATAAGAAACGCCTTGAAGTTTTACTACCATTTGACAACTTTGCAGAAACAGAGCCCTGGTGAATTGACATACACCAATCGAATCAACTCAGTTAGCTCCATGTGACATCCACTACATTAATGTCATATATTTCCTTAATCAAAACAATGCTTAGCACCTACAGACAAGGGCTAAACACAAAGAATAATAACCCCCTTGAGTCGGTATGACACCCAGTTAGAAAGCCCAGAAAATAAGCTGCCGGCAATATATCATGTTTCCTTTCGACGAGAAGGATCAAGCAAATTAAAAAGATGTTTGGACTTCCCTCCCAACACTAATCCTGATTACTGTCATTTCATGTCCTCATTCTCATAATAAAATTCACATCTTAATACTCATTTAGATTTTATATCAATGTATCATTATCTCAAAAGGATGGCAAGAACTTAAGCCACAATGATTGCATTGGGCAAGACTCTATATTCTTAAACAGTGACAAAAGGCACCATTATCAAATTGAAGCGCTTCAAACTCACTTCTAAATGAGGAAGCACATGCCTCAGAAGTAGAGGTCCCATGATTGGGTGAAAATTAACCATCAGGCTTAAAATCAAAAAAGAGACATAGGCAATGAAGTAGATAACGTACCTGAAAAATGTTGAGTCAGCTTCAGTGGCAACAGCCTTGGCTAAATATGACTTTCCTGTTCCAGGTGGACCGTACAAAAGAAAAGCCCTCCATGGGCGCCTCTTGCCTAAAAGCACATTAATTCGTATAATAAATCAAGCATATGGATATATCTATAGTTATTACCATAAAGATGATAAACATAAGATTAGCTAATCTGGCATAAGCATGCTAAACATTGTGTTCCCATCCAACCCATTGGATCTTCTATTCATCATTTTCTCTTTTTGATGCTATGCTTTAGAGCAATTTATTGCAAGGTATTCCAAAATTAAGTTTACTCAATGTCTCAATATAGTTGTCCAGTATCTATCCAGAGACTATATGAGCTTAGTCCACATAAGCTTCTACATAAGCAAAATGCAGAAGAAGAATTGCCAAATAAGACAAAAGCTAACTTTGGGAAAATCCAATCACCAAAGGGACAAGTTTCACATGATTTGCATAAGGCCCAAACCTTTTGTTTTCTCCAAAATAGTGCACAATGAATTATCAATCCCAATAAAGGGCACACATGTAGAGCAGCAGTCAAAGGTAAGAGGTGTAGAGTCTCATTGGCCCACACTGATCGGTGGGATCATAATGTCTACCAGCATAGGTAATAAGAGAATAACATGAAAAAAAAAAAAAATGGCTTCTGCATACGGTATTCCATAGACTTCGCCTTGGAAGTAGTGTTTCTCATGCTGCTAATTCCTCACTCCTGAATTCTAATTCTAATCATATTAAAAGTCCGAGATAATATACAATCAACTCAATTCACAAACTAACCAGATTGGAACACATCCACTACCAGATGTCAAGATGACCATTGGTACTACTGGAAAACTAGGCATTTAGTTAAAATATCTCAACTCATGTCATATAAACTAAAACGAAGAGTATTGAACAATTGAAACTTGTCAACTTTGCAAGACTTGAATCTCAAGAAAACACCACCTTCACACGGATACAATGTCAACCATGATCTATACCAGCAGATTACACACACACACATATATATATATATATATATCTTACAAGATAATTAAGAATTCTTCTTCTGATTAGCACGCAACAGAAAGGCCACGAGTAGTAAAAATATAATAATTATTAACTTCATTAGTTCTCAGCAAGCAGTTGGCCAAGTAATATCAAAGTGAGTACAATTTCACACAACAAAAACCAATATACTGCATTTGATATGACATCGGCAGCTTCGTCAATGTCTTGATCTTGATCCCTTACTCTTCATCTGCAAGCCCCCAAAACCATACTCGGAATATCTTTTTTCTTTAAAACAGAACAAATCCACTCATTTTCCAAAACACAAACACAGATTTCCTGGAAAAAAATGCTATAGCTTTTAACCAGACGACACTTAAAGACCACCATAAAGCAATCAACTTATTCACATTGAATTTCTTCTATATATGCACAAATAAACACGAGCTCAAATGGATGTAACCTAAACAAAAATAAGCTGACAGAAAACGAAAAAATAAAATAAAATAAAATTATACCAGTAAAGAACTGCGGAAACTTCACAGGAAGAATCACGGCCTCCTGCAGCGCCTGCTTTGCACTCTCCAATCCCGCCACATCATTCCACTTAACATTGGGTTTTTCCCTAATAATCGCAGAATTTAAACCGGCCCGAAGCTTCTCCTTATCACCATCCTCCCCATCATTTCCATCCTTGGGCTTGGTCTTGGGCCGGGTCGCCACGGCAGCATCCCCGTTAGATGCGGGTCCTGAACCGCCTTCATCAAGAACGGCCCGGATCTCCTCAGCCCGCCGCAAATACTCCGTGAACTTCTGCGTGATGGCTTCCTTTATTTTAGGGTTCTTTTCATACTTGAGGTGGGTCTTGAAGTACTCCAAGGCGTTCATGTACAGAGGAAATGCTTTGGCATAGTTCCCAGCATTGTCTTCCGACACCGCCTGCCGTACGTACTCGATTGCTTGCTCCTTGAAATTGCTATACATCCTCACCGATCATAAATATGGATTATTAGGTCGGATAATATGCGAATAAATTCTTGATTTGAGCTCGTTTTCCTGTCAATTTTTTGTGGAGTGGTAGATCGGTAACGAAAAATGGAAGTTTGGGGTTTGAATTTTTTGATTGAAGGTTGGATTGGTGGAGAGTTGGGTTTGGGGAAAAGGTTGCGAAAATACACGCTTGAAGAATGAGGATGCTGAAATGCTGATTGTTGACCTTAAATCGCTTTAACCCAGACGCGCTTTATTGGCTGCTTACCATTCTTCGTGTACAAGTTCGTGCGACATTCAGTCATGCATTGTCACGGGCGTTTATTTTCCTATTTATTTAGAATGATTAATGAAAAATACAATGAAATATTGAATTCAAAATTAATTTTTTAATAGATTTAATGTGAATGATTATTTGAACGTAAAGTAGTTAAAGAATCTATCAAATTTAATATTCTTATAGATGATTATATGGATTATTATGCCTTTAACTAGTTTATCGTTAATTAAAAACCTTATAAATTATTTTAGGCTTAAATTATAATAATATGTTTCCTTAAAAAAAATATGATAATATGTGGTTTAAAATCACAAGTATTATGATCAAAAGATGTTCTACTTTTTTTAAATAATCCACATGTTGGGCTTTGGTTCAACATCCTGCCTGCAATGGGCTTTAAAAGAGGCGAGAGACTCGGTTCGCGATTCGAACTCGTGAGCAATGGATTGTACAGTTAAAGGAGAGCTTAAATGATTAGATATGGACTACTCATACCAACAGATGCATCTTCTTTTCTTCTGATGCACATTACATAGAAACTCTAAGGTTAGCGCGTTTGACCTGGAGTAGATATGGAAGTGGTGACCCGATGGGAAGTAATTTTCAAGGATCGTGTGAGTGCGGACAAAGCGCACTAGAAAAAACTCGTGTTGGTTGTGTCGTCAATCTGGTACGCGCTTGAGGTCCAACACCACCTATAAGGTACAATTAAATATCCAATGAAATTATTAATTGTTTGGGTTTCAATTTTTTTATGGGTTATTATCAACCAAACTAAATGTTTGATTAGATTGCACATTTTAATGGATGGCGCAATTAATACTCCATTTTCCTCTAAGTACACTTTATTTCGTATGATTACAAAAGTGCTATGAATTTAAAAGACTAAAATATCCTTAATGTGGTAGATGTCACAATGAATCAAATGATATATGACACTATGGCTTGATTAGTACATGACACAACGATAATGGTACGATGATTCAAATTGTAATTGGCACGATGGTTCCAATAGTATGACACAATGTCATCCTGTCATCTAGAACCCTAAAACAACATTGTGAGAAATTGAAACATTCATTGTCTCAACAAAACAAAAATTACTCCAATGCAAATTTACAAACTATAGCGTGAAATTTAACAGATCTTTGATTGGTTCCTTGCCGAGAATCAATTTTCATTGTTTGTATATCCTCATTGCACGAGAGAGATTGATGAGAGTTGTATAGATGCACGAAATGGAAGAGTGTAAGTTTTGAGGAAAGAATTGAGGTTTAACGAGGGAAGGGTAAATTGGGGAATATTAGGGGTGTATTAAGTAAATTGGTTATTTTAAAAAAGGGAGACGCTATTAACATCCCCAAAACCTATTAATAGACTCATTCTCTTTAATTACAAAATATTATTAATTGAAAAGACTACAATGCCATTAATATCCATACCAAATTTCACGTGGTAATGTATCTCTCTCTTATTTGACTACTGATTCACCGTTTTCTCCATGTTCTCTGTGTTAAAATGTTTTTTTTCTTAACTTTGGAAAAGGAGGAATTTCATATATGAGATAACTCAGATAGAACATATGGACCAAGTCAACAAGGCACAAAGTCGGAACAAGAAAAATTGGCTTTGTAGAAAACAAAAGCAATTTCATGGTTTTATTATTTCCTCTATGAACCCACAAAGTCTGTCAACAAGCCATGTTAAAATGATTTTTCCTGAAAAAATTACGGCAATTTCATGGTTAAATTATTTATAACTAAACAACTGACAGGTTTTTCAACTTTATTTTCCTTTCTTCTGGGCTCTGGCCTTTTATTGAACCTTTCTCTCGTTGTTTTGTTTTGACTCAGAAAATGACTCATGATGAGCCAAAACTAGATTACTAATGAAATTGAATTCTAACAAACTTGTTCTTTGATTACTGTACAAAACTAGTAATTCACCATGTGCGTTGCATGTATATTTTTATTTTAATATTATGGCTTTATAATATCTATTAACATGAACTGTTATTTATTACTTTATTTTAATAGTTATATTCATATAAGCTTATTAAAAACAAAAATTTATCTATCAATTTTATATTTTCAACTATAAACTTAAATGTCTAATTCAACTCGTTCAGAATTATCCCTCAATTTATGCATGTCTCTAAATTATTGTCAATAGGTACGATTGACAATATAAAATTGACAAATCTTTAATCATAAGGTATGATTTTCTTATTAAACTTCTAGTCAATTATCCCGTTGTGTGTAGCATAGTCGAATTCGATTAAAAAAAATATAAATAGATACTCTCAATTGTTTTACCAAAGACTTAAATTTAAAATTCTTTCAATCAATACTTGATGGTATCTATAGATTGAATAAATACAATAATAAATAATTATTGTACCTATAGTTATGATTACAGTCAATTTATTGATTGTATAGGATAATTATAGGATTAATTATAGAATTTTTAAATTTTCAAATCTAAAAAATATTACAATCATGACCGAAAAAACAATTAGCCAATAAAATATTTATGTTATCAAAGATTCTTGCCATTGACTTACCAAATCAAAGCACCGCTAATTTTGGATAACTCCAAAACATGCATTGGTTAGGAGAATATTTGGATTGATTTGTCCAAAACTGTATCTTATTTTATATATTTTTATTTTTTTTACTGATTGAATTGCCTTAGTTATATCATATTTATATATATTAATTTTGTTCTATAGTAATTAGAATTGTTAATTATTCTTAATTAAGCAAATTATCATCAAATTTAACACCAATGTTGATTAGTCGACCAATTAGAAGATAATTCATTTTTCGAGACTGAACTTAATTAGTATTTGTTCACACTTCTGAAAATACCAATATTTCAAAAACAAATATAAAAATTAAATATTGCAACAACAATTGAATCAATATGAAATAAAAATCCAGATATTCCTTCAAAAGCATGATATAAAAATCAAACATCTTATTAATAATAAAATATTTTTGAAATCATCCATAAAAAAGTCCATAATCCAAAATCAATTTAAATATAAATGGAAAGTGGCAGCAGAAAAAAAATATTTCAATCAATATATGAAAGAGATATATACAATATTTCCGAGCAATAAATATTTGTTACTATTTTGAGTTTTATGAATCTTTCAATCAATTGTTTTTCTTAAGCTAATAAGTTGTTGTCCAATTATACAATTATACTCCCTTATAAATGGAAAAAAATGCCCCATCGACCAATTATTATCTTTTTTATTAAAAAGACATTATAAATTTTCTAGATTAATAAATCTTTAATCTTAAAGTGCGATTTTCTTATTTTTTTCCTTAAACATCTTGTCAATTATCCGATCATATAGTGTTGTCAAATTCGATTAATAAAATATTAATAGATATTGTCTATGAATAAAAGTACAATTAGATACCGCTAATTATTTTACCAATGCTCAATTTTAAAGAATTCCAATTAATAGTTCGTTGTATCTATAAGATTGATTAGAAAAATAATAAATACTTATTGTATCTATATGATTAAATATCATCAATTTATTAATTGTATACAACAATTATAATTTCGGCAACCACGTTGCATGGAAATCCTGGATTTCTTTTGCTTTAATCCTACAATACAATATTGTCTTCCATTATGACTTATAATTGCATCATTTTGTTCTTTGTGTATACCCTTAAAAAAATCATTCCAAAACTTCATAGGTATACGCTATTGATAAAAAAATATATTAACAAAAAAATCTCACCACTAAATAAACATAAGATATCGCGAACTTACACACACACAGATATATATATATCAATTAATATGACTTTCAGAGAATCAATCGAAAAGTCAGATTCTCAAAAGCATCCATCTTAATGTCATCATCGTCAGAATCATCGATGCTTGTTGCACACGTATTAATTAAATCAATCAATTAACCAATTAATTTATAATTAAACAAAAATACCATATATATATATATATGATTTAAACTATAATATATTACATGAACTGATATCTAATACACGTATAGTCAAGTACACATGAATTCTCTCACATGAATCATCATTAGAAAATATTGACACATAAAAAACGTGGTTGGCACGATAAGAAAAAATTAACACTTCATCATCTGAATTTTCGTTATTATGGATGAATTTGCTCCATCCATCCGTAAAATAGAATGCGCCATAGGGGCTGACCATTTTGACCGTCCAAGTGTGTCCGTTCACATTATGCATGTCACAATTTAATGGTGTAAGACCATTAAATTGACTACCGAATTTGAATGGATGACGCTGACACAAAAAAATTTAATGTAATTACAATTTGTAATGAATGTCTAATTGAACAATATAAGAAGCCATTACAACAAGTAGATAGAAGTTTATTGCCGAATCAAAACTATAAAATTAATAACCAAAAAATAAATATTGTCGAATCAAAACAAAACAATAAATGCCGAATCAAAACTATAAAACTAATAACCAAAAAAAATGTTGGCGGGGATAGAAGTTTATATATATGAACAGAAAATATAAGTTGACATAAAAAATATTGACACAAAATATATTGACAGAAAATATGTTAGTATGAGGAATAATATAAAAATAAACAAATCATAGAAAAAATAACTTAAAAAAATACAACAAAACTATCAAGAATAATCAAAAAAGAAACTCACCAAATATTATCCGTACAAATCTACAATATAGTCTCGTTTATGCAGAATTCGAGTTCAATACTGTCGATGTTGGCGGGACACTTGATGAAAACAGAAATAGAAGGGAACGTGAAGATGAAGCCATATCTGGTAGTTATGCTTCGAATTTAGGATCAACAATATCAAAGTGTTTCTCTGATGCAATTTAAGTAGTATAAATATAAGAGGATTTATCATAAATAATAAGCTGCCAAAAAAATCTCTGAACACAAAATCAATTGTTAATTAAATGGCAAAAGATATATAAAATCATAATTCGTCTATTTTAACTATTATTAAATAATTTAGGAAAGTTTGAATAGTCATCAGTATTTAAAACTTGATTAATTAATATTATATTGTACAAAATTGCATCGACACCATTGAAACAAATAAATAATATATTTGATGAAGATATGATGTATAGAATCAACACATCATTATAATATATATTTAAGAAAAACCGATGTATACTAATATCAATTATGGTGAAATACTATTTATAATTTTTAAAATCTATATACTATATATAGATATAATTGATACTATAAACTCACTTTTGGTAAAAAGTAGGAATACCAGTAAATAAAATTTTCCTAATTTTTATACATGTAAAATAGGAATATCATTTATGATATTTTCCTAATTTATATACATATAAAGTGGGAATACCATTTACAATCTTTTCTTATAATATTTTCCTAATTTATATAATTACAACGATTTTCTTATAATATTTTCCTAATATAAAAATTTATAATAATTACCATTTATAATGTTTACAATTATTTTCTAATATAATAAGCATAAGAGCGGAAAAATAAAAGTTCCGGACTTCTACTATTATATATATAGATATGCCAAACGACATTTCATAATTTTTATGAAGCTTGTCAAATCTAATTTTCTTCACATCGGCAGGGTCTGTTTTGGGGGAAAGAATTGTGGTTCAATTGTGGGGTTAATTGGGTAAGGGTAAATTGGGGAATGTTGGGGTGTATTAAGTAAATAAGTTACTTTTAAAAAAGGGTTGGGTGTATTAAGAGTAGGGAGTGTATTAATAAGTTTTGGGGGTGTTAATAGTGCTCCCCTTTAAAAAATTAGGTGAGAGTGTATTTAGAAAGTTGGTGTATTTAGAAGAAGAAGAAATTACACTAAACCCCCTGTACTATTCGCATTTTACACTTTACCATATGAACTATGTAAATTTTTGCACTTTGCCCTATATGAACATTTTTACCCCTGAAAAATTATTTTTCTTAAAATAATAAAAATAGTTCATTACGATCATATCTAACCCATCATGCTCTTGTATAAAAAAATAATAATCTTTTAAATTCGTACATTATTTGACTAAAATGTGGTTGAATATTTCTGGTTAGTGACAAATACTTTCATCGCTAATTGACTAAAATTATATTATTTATTTTTTCTTTTTAGTTGGTTAGTGATGAATACTTAAGGTTGGTCGCTACTGTCAAAGTTAGCGGCAATTTTTTCTTGCAGCAATTTTTTGCTTTTTTTTGTCTTGTTAGTATGAACCATTGCGATGACTCTTAAGGTTAAGTGTAAGGAGCAATCGTAAAACTGTACGTGTGACGAGCAGCCCAAAAATTGACTAAGAATACATATCTACATTTTGTTGAGACAATGTACGAATTCAAGAAAATATTAGTTTTATATACGATAACATGATAGGCCCGATGACCATAATGAACTATTGCCATTATTCTAAGAAAAATAAAATTTTAGGGGCAAAATTGTCCATATAGGGCAAAGTACAAAAACTTATATAGTTTATATGGTAAAGTGTAACAAAAAATAGTTTATATGGTAAAGCGTAAAAGCGCGAATAGTACATGGAAGTGTTTAGTACATGTTGATGTAAAAAAAATATTGTAAAGTATATAATAGGGGTGCTCTTATCAATGAATAGAAACTTCCGTTACATGCATAAAACAAGTGGAAATGGGTCAAATTAGCCATTTCCAAAATGTAAAGATTAAAAATAGCCATCTTTTGAAAACACATCTTTTTTAGCCATTTTGGGGTGTGAAATGACATTCATACCCTTTAAGCATATTACATTAAGTCACATACCTGTCTTTCTCCTTTTCACTTTCTCTCTCACACTTTTGGTTCTAAGACATAAAATTTCCCGACGATTTTCTGGCGACCCATTTTTTTCGATCGGAACCTCGAAACAATGTAAGCATTTTGTTCTCTAGCTCATCCTTTATTCATTTTAGTATCATATTTAGTTTGGGGTTGAGTATAAAATAGATTTGAAAACCATAGACATGAAAAAAAACCAGTTCGAAATAAGCTCGAACAGCAGTCTGCCAATGTAACTCGACATCTGACTCGATGTCGAGTTACATGTGACTCGATGTCGAGTCAGATTATTTTTGAGTTACTTTTTAACTCGATGTCGAGTTACTTACTCGGCTTCGAGTTACATGTCAGCCTTCTTTAATTTTTAATTTTTTTATCTGTTCTTTAAATTGATAATCTGTTGTTGTTGGTTTCAGATGGAGGATGATAAAGTGATAATTGTCCATAGTAGTTTTTGGGATGTAGTTTCTATAGGAATGGTGAAGAAGTACTCATTTTTACGTCGTTGTGAATAATATCATATAATGGGTTTGTGGATATTGTTCATAACATTGTAAGTGGTGATCGGCATTTGTGTGAATACAAATTATACTGTTTAATGCCAACTGGGGGTGGTTCTGAGGTTAAGTCTTTGATTATGTGTGAACGGGATCTTCGACGAGTAGCTGAGATTTTCAAAGATCCCCGAATATTTGTGACCTTGCAACCAAAAGATCATGGGATGGTGGGGACCTCGTACACCAGAAATAACAATCCATATGGTTCAATTCATGCCCGTAAATCCATATAATCCTCACTACAGCATGAATTATATGCATGGTCCACCGCATTGTATGACAACCTATATGCAACATGATGCGCCTGATAATTGTCCAAGTAAATCTAGGGATTTGGAGCCTCAACCAACGTCTATACAACATGTAGTGCCCGATAATTGTCCAAGTAAATCTCATATCTTAGAGCACCAACCGAGAATCAATAGTAGTGATCATGTGGATGGTGATGGTGATGATGATGATGGTGGTGGTGTTGGTGGATTTAATGATGATATTGGGTTGTATGATGATTTCGGGGGCGGTGGCGGTGGCCATTATGATGAACAAGATGACCAGGATTTTGTTGGTGATCAACATAACCAATAAGATGAACAATTTGTTCCATCGGGACAATGATGGTGACACATCCAAGGAAGAAGATGACGATCTAGAGTACGACGTTGACGATGAACTAGTCCATTGATTGATTTATGATCACTTTGGATGGAAAAAAGATGACTATTTTGTTCCGGATGACCGTGAAGGGAATGATGTGAACAATGATATCATAATAGGAGACAATGACGAGCATGTTATTTGGAATAGACGATTTATAATCCATAAAGTACCTCATGTTGATGCCAACGAAGTAGATAATGAGAACGCTGAACATACGGAGCTCCCAATGGTTAGGTCGAAATATGCTTGGATGGCTCCTGGAACGTCTTATCAGTATTCCGACCCTGATTCTATTCCACAATAACCACCTAACATCGAGCGTGACTTATTTAAAGGTGCGGTGCTTGAAAGCAAGGAAGAAATGGTAACAAAGTTGGGCTTCTACCATCTACACCATCGTGTGGAGTATATAACAACACGGTCTTCGACTTCACGTTATGAGGTTGTTTGCAAACATAAATGATGCACCTTCTTACTTCGTGCAAATGCTATCTAAGAAGGAAGTTGGAAGGTGACTAAATTCGAGCAACCTTAGACATGTGAAGCCAACCTAAGTAGACATGCTCCTCGACAATTGCCTACGAAGATTATTGGAGCCCTGTTTGGCCCAAAACTACTAAAAGAGGGACGATCCCTTAAACCTAGGGATATTATTGTTGATTTGTCTGCTGAACATGGGATAGGCATTTTGTACAACAAAGCACTAAAATCACAACATCGTGCTTACAGCTACATACGTGGTGACCATACTTACAGTCTTGAGGGATATTGCCTGCATTCTTATACATGTTGAAAAAAGAGAACCCTGGTACAATTACGCTACACGAGATTGATGACGTTGATAGATTCAAGTATATTTATATTGCCTTACATGCGTCAATTAAAGGACTCAATGAGTATTGTAGACCTATAATTGTTGTTGATGGCACACACATAAAGGGCAAGTTTAAAGGTGTGTTGTTTGTTGTGGTTACGAAAGACGGCAATGAACAAGTATTTCCACTTGCATTTGGTGTGGCGATAAGGAGAAGGACGAATCATGAGAATGATTTATGAAGCAATTACGCAACACATGCGGATGTCCTGAAAATATGCTCATTGTATCCGATCGTCACAAAAGTATTAAGAATGTAATTGGCAATGTATTTCCTGACGCTGTGCATGGTATATGCACATATCACTTGAGGCAAAATATTAGAAATTATCGAGGTCAAGTGGTAAGCTTATACCAAATGGCTGCGTACACTTATTCTCCTGAAAGATTCAAGAAGATTATGGCCCTGATTCAAAATGCAAACGAAAAGGCCTACGAGGAGTTGGTTAGGACTGGAACGAAAAGGTGGCACGTGCACATTGTCCAGTTAGACGCTATGGGTTCATGACATCGAATGCAACATATGTTTTTAATGCTAGACTTGTCTGGTCGAGGAAATTGCCCATTTGTTCGTTGCTCGATTCTATTCAAAACCTCATTCAGGAGTGGTTCCACGAGCGTCAAATTGCAGCCCAAAACATGAACAATGAAGTCACCACATATACAACTAATAGATTAACAGAAGTAGGTGCACTGGCTGATAAGATGCACGTGTCACCTGTTAGTAGCCTAATTTATTCTGTGAAGGATGGGGTGCGTTCTTTTGTTGTTGATTTGGCAAAGAGAACGTGTACTTGTCGAGTGTTTCAACTTGATCTATTGCCGTGTCCATATGCGATTAAGGCAATCAGGTATATTTAAACTTTTTTACTATATTACTAATTATTTCACGTCTACGATATCTTTATATACATTTTTTGCTATTTATTTCAGTAAGACAAATCAATCAGTCTATAATTACGTGCACAACTACTATAAAACATATACATTGCGGAAACTTTACGCCACCGTACTGAATGTCCTCTTGGGGCATCTAAACCGTCTTCCCCTAGGATAGCCCTCCAACCCAGAGGTCTGGGCAAGGTCCCGCCTGAGTGCAGGAATAGCCTCAAATGCCCATAGTTGTATCAAACAAAAAAATAAATAAGTAATGAACCCAATTACAATATGAAATGCCCGTGTTAAAAGTGATACATATTTAAATTATATATACTTGTATAAGATAGAATTAGGCATAAATGTGGAACTGGACTGGTCTCTCAGGAACATCAGGGGCTTGGACTCCAGTATCAATGTAATGGAGGAGACGCCCATACATATAGGAGCTCCATGGGAATGCCCTAAACCCCGGGGCATCCTCAACCAATGTCCATAGCCATAATGGGACGGGGGTCCGTGGATCAAGAGCCAACAGATACTTTGCGACGAACAAGATATACGCCATTTTCAGATTATCCTCTGGTCGCGCTCTAAAATGACCCTCGGTGAAAAGCGGCAATACCTTCACCAATATCACAGACTCCCCGTCGAAATACTGACGGTATACTCCTCTTGCCGGTGGGATATGCTGGGAGGAGCATGGGTCAATCGCTGAGGGGCCAAAGCATAGCCCCGTAACCATGCAAAACTCTCATCGGCCAAATCTGAGGTTCCGCCTACCAACGCGGAACCATAAGTCGCCTGTCTCCGATCCCTCCACTATGATCTATCTACCGAGCAACCGAAGCATACCCCTCGAGGTCAAGTATGCGTCCTAGTCAAAGTCCAGAAAAGCACCAAATGGGCTATCCCTAAACTGATCTAAATTGCCCGATTTTGTCGCCCGTCTTGATATCATCTATCAATCGACACTTCAAATACACATTAAATTTTCTGTCCAATTCTGTCAAAAAACACCAAGATTCATGTCAACTGCTTGCTGTCAAAAAAATAGAGGTAACTCGATATCGAGTTACATGTGACTCGATATCGAGTCACGTTTTTAATGTGACTCGATATCGAGTCACATGTAACTTGATACATGTAACTCGACATCTGACTCGATATCAAGTCACAATTTTAAATGTTAGTGGATATCGAGTCACATGTAACTCGCCATCCAAAAGTAACTCGATGGCTAAAAAAAAACCCTCTCTAAAAGAAAACCCACTCTAAAAAAAAACCTTCCATTGCATATTATATTTTATCTTTATTATGTAAAATTTGTTGAGCAATGCATATAGAAGTGGTTTGAGACTTCGAGTAATAGGGCCATAGGCCCTTGCATTTTACACATTTGCTTTTTTCTTTATGTTTTCTTTGATTTCCCTCTAATCGAGAAGACAAATAACAAAGTAAAAAAATCCGCCGGAACAGGGTATCGCGTCCTTTATTGAACATTTGAACTCTGGTGGCGGCTGAGTAGAAATGGGAAAGCACGGGAAAAAGCAAAGCCTCAACCACCGTAGAGGAAAAAGAACCTCATACACTGTTGAAGACGATAATGAAGACGAAATTCACGATTATCCACCAACATCTTCTGCTCGAGAAGTTGCTCTCTCTAACTCCGACCAAGAATCGCAAGAAGATGAAGAAAACCAAGAAAAAGAAAAGGGTTTTGACGGAACTAATAGTGGCATCCCTTCGAAATACTCTCTTTATCAACAGTCTGTGCAGGTGAGCGGAGACCCCTTTTGCTAGTTCGATGGGTTCTTGGAGGATTAATAAGCCTTTTAATGTTTATCTCTTTGGAATGTGTTAGTTTTTTTTAATTAATGTTTTCATTGAGCTGAGTGGATTGTACATGTTTTACGTGAATTGCAGTCTCCAAAAGGGGACATAAGCTATCTTCAGAAGTTCTTTCTGATGTACGTTGGTGGGAGGGCACCTCTCCATCTCCAGGAAGACTTTTGCGGCACTGCTCTTTTGAGGTATATTTAAAACCGCCCCAGTTTCTTTATTCTTTTTCGCATTTCTTGAATTTTTGGTGATTACCGTTTTTTTTTTTTTTGTGTGTGTATTTGTAGTTGGTATCTTGTTCTCTGCATTTGTATCATGTGATAAATGTGCAGTGTGCTTATATTTACTGAAGTACATTCCAAGAAAACCATTAGATTGCTTACTTATTTGTTTGCATCGATGCATATTTCTTATTGGCTCGTCTTACCTAAATCTTGGATATCAAGCATGGTTTTTGAACACATTATTTGAAGTTACTCTAATAATTGAATGGGGTTTGGGGTTTATTTCTATTTTGAGGTCTTGTTATGTTCTTTACACTTTGAGCTGTTAATAAGGTTTATTTTGTGATGGAAGACCGAAAACGATACTAATTTTTGTACTTTTGCATTTGATAATTTGCATGTTTTCATTTGAATATCCTTTTGTGATGTATTATAATGCTTTCATATTATGAGCATCGATGCCTGTAACACTTCGTCTATATGCATCTTAACTGCATTATTGTTAATCTTGGTTAACAGATCACTAATTTCATGTAGTTTAGTGGCACCAAGACATGTTCTCTTTCAACTAACATACCGACCTGTTAATTGAGGAACCTGTTGGTGTTATCTATTTCAGTTATGGCATATTGAATTAATTTCTTGATCAGTTTATGGTTGAAGGTGGCATGATGACTGTTAGCATTAATATCATTTCAGGCCAGGCATTAAACTGGAGCCATTTGACCGTTTCAAACGCACGAAATAGTCTATACTATTAAAATTTAACTAAAAGAATCTTGGATTCATCTACGATTTTTTGGGTTACCTATTTATTTATTACTTGTCTTGATTCCATCAAGTCTCGTGGCTTGTGAAAGCATTATTATCCTTACAATATAATCCTTCTCATTTCATGCATTTGGCAGTGTGGAATGGCTCCACAGTGATGCTAGACGAACTGCCGTAGGCTTAGATTTGGATGTTGAGGCACTAAACTGGTGCCTGGAGAACAACATCAACAGAATCGGGGCTGATGTCAGCTCCAGAATATCCCTTTTTCACGGAAATGTCTTGCAACCTCTTGAATCAAAATTAGTTAACGGTAATCCTCTTGAGATTATGCAGAACATGACATTGGAAGATAATGAAGGTGATTCTATGGCTGGCACAACGAATTCTGAATTACAGGGAAGCCCTAAGGCTGTTCACGATACTAAATCCTTAAAAGACGTTCAGTTGCCTGCAAGAGATATAGTGTGTGCTTTTAACTACAGTTGTTGCTGTCTGCATAATCGTAAAGACCTGATTTTATACTTCAAGCATGCACTCAATGCTCTGAGTAGGAAAGGTGGTATTTTCGTGATGGATTTATATGGAGGCACATCTTCAGAGGGTGCTCTAAGGCTGCAGAGGAGGTTTTCTAATTTCACAGTAAGTTTCGTAAAATACGAAGCTATACATTTTTCTAGTCACATCTCCGTGCTTATGGCAATTTATTCCTTTTATGGCGTTATCTAGTGCAAGATTAGCCTTGAGGCCATTTTGATTACTATTGCCTTTTAGAGCAAAATGTGCATGCCCTCGTATATTAGTCTGTACATGAGTCCATATTTCTTTCCTCATGGGTTTCTGCTAAATGCTGATGACTAATCATCAGTCAATTGGAATGTGGAACATCCTATGTATATTACTTTTTGGTGGTTGTTATCTACTGCTACCAGCTAACTCCTTCCCTTGCCATTTTCATTTTATACAGAACTAAAGTATGAAGGAGAAAAAAAGAAAAGAAAAGAAAAGAAAAGTTGAGAAAAGCCCAATGACATAGTCCTTTTGCTCAATGAATCACAATTTTGTTTGCCTGTCAACATCAAATTACAGAATACAATATGCATCGGCACGATAGAATCTACTTTCTTAGTTTTCCTTAGATTGTTGATAAACGAGACAGAACCCTACCTGCCAGCCTCTCCGGACTTTTCCCCTTGTTGAAAAACCCCATGGCCGTTGTGAGTTTGAGAAGGTTAGGAAAGTATTAATTCGGCAGAAGTATGTTACTGCTGTTTTCAGAACGTTTTTAAGCAAACTCACATAAATAGGAGGATTTTCTCAAATCCAGCGATATGATTTTTTCAGCAATCCATTTTTTCATGCTAAAAGACTTTACAAAATAAATTTTGAACTCTTTCATTTTCGCTGTTTATCCACCTTTTTTTTTTTGTTTCTACTTGAATAAGTACTTACTGCAACCAAATCTTCAACTCCTGAATTTAGGTCTCTGATCATTGATTTAGAAGTTGAAGGACTGCTAGACAGCGCATCATATATATTTTGTGTTTACGAGTAGTGGATGTTAGTAGAGATTAACCTAAATGCAGGGATTTTGTGGTCTCTTTTTCTTTTATTGTAGTTCTTACTGAATTTGGACCTCTTGAAATAAATTTGTACACCATGACGCGTGTCCTTACATTCACCAACTCCACAATGTTATTGTATTACCAGTAGATTATTTCTGTAACTCACCTTACTATCCTTATCAGTATACCTGGGAGCAAGCTGAATTTGACATCATTCAGAGGAAAACAAGAATTAGTCTCCATTTCAATCTCCATAAGCAGCATAGAAAAATTCGACATGCATTTAGCTACAGCTGGAGACTGTAAGCTCATTCCGCCTACCCACTATATATTCGCATATTTTCATTAAAATTTATATTTCGATTCTGTCTCATGCTTGAACTAATATATAATTATCATTTCTAAAACTCTTCTTGTGCCAGCTGGTCCTTGCCTGAAGTTAAGGATTGCTTGGAAGAGGCTGGTTTTCGCTCCGTTCACTTTTGGATTCGTAATATGCCGGACAGTGAACAAATTAGGCGAACGGATGGATTCTCTGCTGGACGAGACGTGAAGTATGAAGAGGCCACAAGTTTCCAACAGCAAGATTCTTGGAATGCATACATTGTAGGTGTTGCATAGTCACTACTCGATGCCTTCGTGATGTACTTTTAGTCGATGGAGAAAGACATGCACAAATTTTTTGGTAACTCAAGTTCCTCATTTACTCTTACATGCCCTTGACTATTTTTTCTTTTTGGATAATAAAAGCAAAGAAATAAAATAAAAATAAAATCATCAATTTACCTTAAGTTTCACTTGGATTGATGGATTTGAAGCTAAGGATTTCAGATCCATAATACTAAATCCATCGAGTTTGATTGGATGAGCTCATGATTTCAAATTCTTAAACTCCTATTTTAAGCTTTTTTTTTTTTTTTTTTTTTTTTTGAGTTATTGTGGTAAATTTCAAACCCGTCATAGATGGAGTTATTTGAAATCCTTATGACAAATCCTATCCTCAAATCAAAATCTTCAATCCAAATTCAATCTCAGATAATTTAGAATTTATAGAGGGATATATACTGATATTTAGAGTACGCTTTGAACTTTTAGTTTTGGATTGAAGCTGCTAACTTTGGCCACATTTATATACACCTTTATAAAACCCAACATTGTCCATATTTGGACTACGGAGATCAATGGCATGCTCGACCATATAGAGTGAACAGGTAGTAAGTCTAGGCAAGCTGTATATTGGGACACTATTGAGTCTCAGGCTCAAGCTCATATAGAATAGAACTGTGGACTTTTTTTTACCTTGCCTTGAGATTGGGGAATTATTTTGAAGTTCAAATTTCAACTGCGAAATTCTTAATTTATATTAACTTAGAACTGCAAGAAAATAGTTAGCTCTTGCCTAACATTGTTAAAAAGCTGTAATGGTATGAACTATTGAAGTAGGCATCACAGATCACAAGTCTCCACCATTTTCCACACTGAATTACTGTTAGTGCTCACTATTCTTAGGCCGTGTTTGCAAACACTTCTGCTTTTGGAGAAATAGTGAATCTGAAGTTGCGAGTGTTTGCAAATAAAAATTGATTAAGTTAAGAGATATTGTTTGGTGAATAAGTTGTAAAATGCTTTTTTTTTTTTTGTGTGTAAAAGTCAAATCAAAAGCAGAGTCAGAAATCTAAAGCACTCATCCCCCTGCTTTTAGATTTTGATCAAACGATGCAGAATCAGAAGTAGAAGCTGACATTTGCAAACACTATAAAGTGATTTTTTTCTATTTTTCCACTAAAAGCTAAGAATCACACTTTTTTGTTGCAAGTGTTTGCAAACACTCCCCCAGTGCTACACTTCAAGATTGATAAGCTTGACATCTTTAAAGTGGTGGATGACTTTTTTTTCTTCCATTAAATTTAGTGAAGTAAAATCTTTTACCTAATCATGAGGCAAAAGAAGTATCATTGCTTTAAGCCATTTTGAGGAAATGTTATTTGGCATGAGAATGAAGCATGTAGTGCGCATGATACTTCAAATGAAATTGGCCCATTATGTGTTTGACTGCCATGATAAACACATATGGGGAGGTGAAGAACATTTGTCCAATTGCATTAGTTCCTTATTTATTTAAATCCACGCCTTTCCATTATAGGGATAATTACAAAACGCCCCCTAAGGTTTGGGCTAATTACAAATAAATCAAGAGGTTTTGAAATTTATAGAAAATCCCTTGAGGTGTGATTGTCTCTTAAATTTCAAGGGGTAATTGTAATATTTTGATAAATGCAATGGGATCTTTTGAATTTTTTTTTGCATATGAAGGGGAAAAATGTAATTAGCACACACACACATATATATATATATATTTATTTACCTTGTTTGAGAATGGAAAGGGATTGGAATCTAATATCCAATATATAGTATTCTGGTTATTAAAGAACCAAATGCCATACTTTTTTTTGGAAGAGAAATATATTACGTCATTGAGTATAAATTATAATTTTCAAATTTAACAAAATGCAATAACTTTTTGAATACAAAGCATATATAAAAGATATTATTATAGAATAGATAAATAGCTAAGTTCATATGGGACTCAATTATCAGACCAGCACTTCAATTATTTCCATTTGAACAATACTTTATTGACCAAGTTTAAGTAAAAGAGATTGTTGTTAATTTCTTTTTATTTCATGCAGAAATTATTGTTGTCTTGATTTTTACTTGGTAATTATCTTAAGAAATGATTGTGTTTTTATTCTTTTACTGTGTCAAACAAGCACAACAATGTCTTGGATTTGCCTCTCATGGGGTGGCCGGTATTGGGGGGTTTTTACGTTGAGAAGTCGCAAGTTCAAATATCCACATCCGCACTACTTGGTCGAGCCTATCGTATATTTATCGTTGCTTTTATCATTTCATTCAAATTACACTAGTGGACTCATTCTTTTGCCAAATATATATATATATATATATATATATATATATATATATAGGATTTGGTTCAAATGAGACCACCCCTCCCTAAGTGAGGCAGTGTGGACTCATCTTACCCATTGATCTTAAAAAATGAAGGGATGTGATTAATTCAGTTTTTTTAATTATTTCTAATTTTCTTTGATTTTAAGGGTAAGATTGTAATTTTGTAATTCAAAATAGTGGTCCTGGATTTTATGGTTCAAATTAGTGGTCCCAGGATTTTAAGAAAGTGAAATAGACATCACGGATTTTGTGGCGGAATTTAAGGAACTGTTTTCTTTCCAAATTTTTTATTTTACAAAGATATAGGGTTCTTCTTTGCATAATTAGACATCAAATAATGCATATTTAGTTATTTTGTTGCCTTTGTTTTATGAAAACAAGACATAATTGAATATAACGTCATGCATATGTAGTTATACTACTTCGCATAAATAGGTTCAATATAATGTATATTTAGTTATGAAAATGGGATGTTGCTTTTGGAAATTATAAAAATGAGATGTTACATAATGTCTTTGCATATTTAGTTATTCCACAATGCATAGATAGTTTCTAGATAATACATAGTTAGTTGATTTTGTTGCATAATTTATGACATCTTGCATAGTTGGTTATCTTTGTACTACATATTAGTTTTTACGCTGCATAGATAGTTTTCGGATAATGCATATTTAGTTGAGTTTTGTTGCATATTTAGTTTTCGAACTCACTTGTTCGTTATTTATCCGTAATATTGCACCGATTTTTCGTGTTTTTTCTGTAATTTTCGAGTTCTTCACAGTTTTCTTTATTTGCGTTAATGGAGGAATGAGAGAGAGAGAGAAAGAGAGACGTGAGATTGGGGAAAAGGAGATGTATGAGAGAGAAATAGATTTGATTCCATTTTTGTAACTAACTTGTTATGTTATTTTACCCTACTACCCTTATATTGATTAAATTAATATTTTAATATATTTTTATCCATTAAATCATACCCATTGATTAATAGTGGGGGATGGTTGAGATTAGTCCATTGTGTTTCACCTAGAGACGTGGTCTCACTTGATCCTCCCCTATATATATATATATATATATATATATATATATATATAGAATAGGATCAAATGAGACCACATAATTAAAATGAGACAGTGTGGACTAATTCTGGCCACACATCTAAAATATTAGATGGTTGTGATCTTTCCAATTTAATATTTATTTTCCTTTTATTTTTAAGCTGAAAAGGGCATATTAGTCATGTTAGTTTTCACCCCTAATTATGTGGTCCCCCAAATCTGCTATTATTCTCAGCCCCAATTCTTCTAGTCATCACCAACGCCCTCCTCCCCGCCTTCTTGTCCGCGCCCTCTTACCGTCGTCTCTTAATCTCCAAACCATCTCCAATCTAAGGCTTCTGAGACTCGTACCGGCTAGGGGTGGTCGACGAGATCGAAGGCGATTCTCCGATCTAAGTTTCCGCTGGAGATTTTCTGGAAGAATTTCGATTCAATTTCCATGTTTTTGCCATCTCTGTTATTATGGATTTTTACGGGTTACGTGGGGCTTTTGTTGAGCAATTGGTGGAGAATTGAGGTTGACTTACATTTTGGTTGATGGAGTGGTGTAGTTGTTGTTGTAGATGGAGGATTGGTGAAGAAGACGATCTTTGACGTGGATGGAGTCTTTGCACACTTATATGTTTTTTGATGTATACTTAGATGTGTTTTGATGTATAAGTAGTTAATTTTTTATGTATGTATTTATGTTCTTTGTATACTTATTTTATTTGTTGTATACTTATATATGTTTTCTTTGTACACTTATATGTGTTTTGTTGTATACTTATTTTTTTGTTTGACAATTGTAATATGCAAAGTACAAATATGTTAAATATACAACATAATAGTGTTAAATATACATTAAATATATGTTAAATATACGAGACAATAATGTGCGTGATTTTTCTCTCTCTACAATTGATTTACTTAATCCATGGTCCCCACATGTTAATGAACGTGATTCTCTCTCTATATATAATCGATTCCTTGATTCACGGCCCCCACATGTTTTTGTTTGACCATTTTAATATGCGGTAAAATTATGTTAAACATACAAGAAAATAGTGTTAAGTATACAACAAATATATGATAAGTGTACAACATCTTTGCATGGCGAGCACATGCGCATTTTTTCTCTCAAAGACGATTTTCTCGCGATTTTCTTTTTCCCCACGTGATTTTATCTCTCCAAGAATGATTCCATATTTGGATGGTCCCCACATGTTTGTTTTGACAATTATACCTTTATTTTGCATTAATTAAATATTTAATATAATTTTAACCCTATTTATCTTAGACATTGATATAGATAAGGGAGGATTGAGATAGTCCATTTTGTCTCACTGTAAATATGTGATGCCTCATTTTAACCTCCCCTATATATATATATATATATATATCTAACAAATGCAAAATTTTATTTTCTTTCATTTGTTCAAATACGATTTCACTTCTTACACAGGTAATCAATATCAATTCAAATGCTCAACAAATATAATAATTCCTAGTGAAAATAAAACCATCAATATTAAACGTTTCAGTTGTGCATGAATATCATTGCTTTTATTTGTTAAAAAAAAAGAAAAAGAAAAGGAAAAAAACAATTTTATGCTCCTCACTAGTTGAACTTGAACCTTGTTGAAGAATGTTACCTCCAAGAATAGCATCAGCCATTTAGCATCATTATTTGAATCGACCAACATCAAGGCCAGAAAGGCATGAATCATGTTAGCCCATATTATAGGGATGATAATTTTGGCCCGATCCGCCTTAGACTCATCCTGGTCCCACCTGTTTGGATCGCCTGTCATGACCGGGAGGTTGGGTCTAATCCGGGTATCGCTCCGTCTCCCTAGCAAATTTATTTTTTAATACATTTAATATATATTTTGCATATATAATATATATTATAATATAATTTTTATGAACTTAATATTGTACCTAGCATTTATAAATTGATAATGACAACTTTTGTAAAAAATATTTCATAAATATATTATAAATATATATTTTTCTTTTTCTTGATTTTTTTTATATTTAATTTTATTTAGTTCGAGTCGGGACGGATCGATCCGCTCCGCCCACCCCGTTCTAGGGGCCAGTGACGGGAACTTTAGATACCCGTCGTGGCCCGTTGGCATCCCTAAGCCCGTACTGAAATTGCTTCCACAAGTAATGTCCACACATTAACTTAACATCCCCAAAAGCACTCAGGGACAAAGATTAACTATTTAACTTAATAAAATAATGATATATTTCGTGAATCACGATTATGAAATATTTGTAATCTTCTGATAGATGAGAAATACGAAGGTCACTTTATTAGTTTAGTCGCAAGAACTTTTGATAATTTGTCATCTTTTGTTGAATTCCATTTGAAAAAGAAAGCTTCTAAGTAACATGGGTTCGTATATATATAGGAGTTTCAAATGTCTTGATTTATTAACCACAATCAATTAGTTTATTAACTGTGCGACAGCTAATTACAACAATTTCACTGAAATCATCGCCTAGCATTTTTCGTTATGGTATTGATTATGTTTTTCTATTGAAAATTTTATACTAGTATTTTTATATAGTAATTGTTAGTTAATTTACTGTCAGGACTAGATGTTGAAGGTTGATCGTTAACTACAATAATTAATGATGATTCATAATTATGATATACAACTTCTGTAATCATTTCACTTCCAAAAAATTTAATTTAAAAAAAAATCATCAACATGAGGGTATTTTATTTATTTATTGTTGTTACTATTATTTATTATTATTTTCTCCACTTTATTATGAATATATTATTTCTTTCTGCCATTGTATAAATAGGCCAAACATTAATTTGATGTCATTTAAAATCGATTCATGCTATAACTGCTAACGATATCACCTGAATTAAAGCCAAATTAGATTTGGATAATCTGAAATATAATCACATGACAAATTTTACTGTGATTATTGTATTGTTACTCATCTCAAAAACGAATGCAAATAAGTTGTCAGTGTAATATGAGGACCAATTTTTGAGATGCTACAAATAATAGATTAGATATATAAGTAAATAAGAAGTTTATTTGATATATAAAAAATAAAAATATTATTACATTCAACAAATAATAAATATGGCATTTATTATAGCGTGGGGACAAAATTAAAGCCATAGACGCCCTTACAACTTTTACTAGTGGTTCTCCTCCTGCCTAATCAGCACCATTGCAACTTGCAGTATATATATTTTTTAGGTATACATAAATTGGTGTAGATCCATATATGTTTCAATTTTTTTTGATTGTTAGAATTAATAGAATTAATTTATAACTCAGAATCAAGAAACAAATTAAAAACTGAATCTAAATCGGAAGCGAACCTTAAATATGTACATTCGTAAATATGACAATCGATTCCTCAGTTGTGTTGATTTGTGAATCCTTAATTGGGTTAGCTAGCGTCTTCCACAACTAAATATTTTAGGTACTCAGTGGTTTCTCTCTCTAAGATGGTGAAGAGGAGATGAGTGAACGACTCATTTAACTTTTTTTGGGACCAAAACCATAAAGATAGTTCCTTATATACTATGTCAATTAAGAGCACATCAATCCTATTTAATTAGTATTCATCTCTAGAGCCTTATTAGATTAGACCACTTAATTGACTCAATTAAATAGATAACCCATAATATAATTGTAATTACATAATAAGTCCACACGTGAAATCAATAAAATTCTAACATTTATAACTCAGCTCCTAAATTTACGCCTTACTATGCATGAGGACAACAAATTCGGCCCCTCATCAATACCACCAAGATAAGACCGCGGGATGTGCACACACTTACACATTGTTTAAATTCTTATAAGATGACATACTTGTCATTTATTCTATATAAATATGACACTTCTCATCAATCTGTCCATACCAAGTATAGTACTTCAGTTATAGCAAGAATAATACATATATTTTTAATATGTATACTATTTTTACAGAAATGGTGTCTCATTTTATTTGTCAGTGAGTTAATTTCTTGTGTTGATATACCGTGTCTAATAGAAATTCTATCCATTACTAATATCATATTATTAATTAAATTATTATATTGTAATATATGATATTACTAAAACATTAAATGATATATAACTATTATAATATATATAAATTATTAAAAAAGATGAAACAATATAATTGTACTCGATATAATGATTTCAATATGTCTAAAAACAACATGCAAATATTTAATAGTATGATGCAATACTATCCCAAAATATTTTGAAAAATAAATAATACCAAATATTTCTTTTCTACTTTTAAATAAAAAATAAAGCCAAAGTCTATACACACACAATCTTGTATGTGCAACCTTCCCCAAAAATCCCCCACACTTAAACTAAACAAGAAGTTGGAAACTCAAATCACACACCAACAACAATAACAAACACACAAATAATTGTTCACACTTTATATAATTGGATAATCAGATTCTATCTTCCCCAATACTCTCCATCCTCTAATTTAGGTATTTTCCCCCACTCTTACTGAACCCTTTTCCCTCAGATCTTTCCTCCCTCTGTTCACACTCCATTTTTCCACTCCACTATAAAATTAATACAATTACTTGCAGATATTAAGCACTTTTTTTTATAAATTCACTGTTAATGTTCAATGCATTTGTGCTTTACTCCAATTTCTTCTTGAACATGAATCACAACAGAACCCTTCTCATTTCCTCAAAATTCTTGCACATAATTTCCCCCAAAATTTAGCATAAATAAAGCATTCTTGAAATCTGCTGTAATTTCGCCACCAGCCCACTAAATGTACAACTCAATGAAGCGCACTCTGCGCCCTCTGTACACCCTTTTGCTGCTTCTGGTTGGCATTCTCACTATCAGGTTAGTTCTTCATCAAAATGGATCTATTCAGCTGAAATATGAAATTTCACCCCTTCAAAACCCTAAAAAACCGGTCCTTAATGAAACCCTTTTGAGATTTGCTGCTATTGATATTGGGGAGCCCAGATTGAAGCAAGAGATTGAGGATTTATTGGAGGGGAATTTTAGAACCCGTGGTAGACAGAGATCTTTTTTGTCTTCTGGGAAATATCATATTGACGTGAGACTAAGGACAGCTAGAGGGACACCATTGCAGCTTAGGTCGCCGGAGTTTTATCGTCTGTGGTTGAGTTTTAGGAGGTATTTAGGCGATTGGTCGAGAAAACGGAGGTTTTATTCGGATACAATGTCAAATTTAGTTAATGAGGTTAAGTTCTTGATTGATGAGTACAATGGGAAAAAGGGTTCAAAAGGGCTTTATAAGAGCTGTGCTGTGGTGGGAAATAGTGGGATTTTATTGAAGAGTGATTACGGTAAGTTGATCGATAGGCATGAGGCGGTGATTCGTTTGAACAACGCTAGGATCGCGAGTTTTGAGCGTAACGTGGGGAAGAAAACGAATATTTCTTTTGTCAATAGCAACATATTGCATTTGTGTGCGCGTAGAGAGGGTTGTTTTTGCCATCCCTATGGTGTGAATGTGCCTATGGTAATGTATGTATGTCAACCTGCACATTTCTTGGATTACTTGGTGTGTAATTCTTCACATAAAGCCCCATTGATTGTTACGGATCCACGGTTCGATGTGTTGTGTGCTAGGATTGTGAAGTATTATTCGTTGAAAAGATTTGTTGAGACGACGGGAAAGGATGTTGGCGAATGGGGGCCGGCCCATGAAGGGGCTAATTTTCACTATTCGTCGGGTATGCAGGCGATTATGCTTGCGTTGGGTGTTTGTGAGAAGGTTAGTGTTTTTGGGTTTGGAAAATCGAAATTGGCTAGGCACCATTATCACTCGAACCAGAATGCGGAGCTCTCGTTGCATGATTATGAGGCGGAGTATGATTTTTATCGGGATTTGATGGAGCGACCGCAGGTAATACCCTTCGTCTCGGAAAAGTTCAGGTTTCCTCCTGTTGTTATGTATCACTGAAGTTCAATTTCCACTCGTTGATTAGCTTAGGCGATATGGTTTAATTTTTTGAGTACCTTTATGGTTATTCATGTTGTACGAGTTGTACCCCTGGTGAAAGAATGAATATTGAAACAAGAGTATATTGGAGATTAATCTGGTGTAATGTGTTGTTTTCCAAATTAATTTTATGTTTTAAGTTCGTAAAGTGCACAAAGTATTACAACTAACTAAATAATTCTCGCAAAAATAAAGGTTCAAAAATATATTGTATGTAATTTTGCAGAGGTTCTTTGCGGCCACTGAGACGATGCTTGCGGAAATTGAACTTAACAATAGGTTCATGCTGGCGAGCCTTCACACAAGAGATCGTCAACCGATTGCAATTTTACTACATTTCTCAACCGGGTTTGCCAATTGTGTCGGGCTGATTATTGTTGTGCCTGCATTTTTGGTCTCTATCTTATAGTAACATACCCTTGGGTGCGGCAATGTCAATCGAGAGGAGGTTGCCGACCTGAAACCTTGATCGACATTTCCCTACCCAGGGGTATGTTATGTCGGATAAAGACAAAAAATGCAGGCGCAACAATAAACGACCCGAGACAATTGGGCAAACCCGCTGTATCAACGGAATTGTAGGGTGGAGGAGCGTAGACGAGCTTTTGTGTGGAAGACTCGTCATCATAGAACCTATTGTTAAGTTTCATTTCAGCATACATTGGTCATAAAGGCCCAACATGTATCTAGAAAATCACATACAATGATATTTCAACCTTTATTTAAGAATAATTTGGTTAATTGTAATATATGACCTTGCTCCATACAATTAATTTGGAAAACATCATCCTACACCACATTAACTTTCTGAGTACCTTTATATGGTCAGCCCACTAGTGTCTTGAATAGTCTCGTTGTAACTCAATTGTAAAGTAAAATGAAGGAATTACATCATACCTCCGTTGATTAATCTCACTGATATGGAAATTCTGTTTCTACCTACAAAGTCCAAACACCTTTGCACTTGTAAACACAGGGAAAATTGATTGTCTACATCTGAAACTTGGTTGGCATTAGACTGTTATTTTCTTCCTCGTCTTTGGACTCTCAACTTCTGTTACAACTTACAACCTTTAGTTGAGGGCCCTATGTCTTAATAGTTCTTTTTCTCTTTCAATTTTCTAGCATTACAGATAAAAGATGCGAGTATTATTTTTCCTAAGGTTAAGAAAAGGGGCTTAACTCCACTGATTCCACTGTATATTTGAAGAACTAGGCCCATGTTGTTGTATTTAGCAATCACACGCAATTCCATTTTGACAATTATTGCCAAAATTTGCATAACCGAACGACGAATAATAAGAAATCACCGAACCACACAACGGTGTCCATAGTTACACAAATTACATCATAATCATACTTGTTGTCTTTGATGACAGCTATATACACAACCAAAACGTGCCATCATAAAACCGTTTGCCCACACTTCACAACACCCAAATGTACCTAAAACATCTTGCCAGCAAAAGAAGGGAAACAAAATACACTAATTTACTACCCTTTCTCGAGCTCCAACCATAACTGTTCTTCCAGATTTCACCCAAAATATGCTAAATGCTACTTGAGTTTTGCTTTGTTTGGTCATTCATCTTTCTACTCTGCTGTATCGTATACCACACCCTTCTCTTCAAACTTCACAGCCACCAGATACCTTATACTCACCTGGTGAAGGAAGCAGAAAATGGGAAATTAGATTAAAGTTCGCCCAACGGATTAGTTTTTATGTGCACACATTACCTGTTGTGGATCATAAACAGCATATTCGTTGTACTCGAGGGGACTATCCTTGTGCTCCGAGGGGATTAGCTCACCACAGGGCACCTTTATATCACCATTCCACATAAAATGCTCCGACTCATCCGTTCTCTTTCGCCCTAACGCTATCACCCCTTTTTCTTCTCTTCCAATGATGTTGCGTCCTACGTAAACCAGACGAAGCCCAAATCAGATCAGATGATGCGATGAAAGCAAATAATTCATAACCCGAATGGTGGATCAAGAATTAATATATATGCACCTCTGGTGGACTCGTCAATTCTGTTACATTTTCGCCCAACGATGCAACGGCCAAGACCAGAAAGCCCTCCGGCCGGTCAACTGCTGTGAAACCATACCTCGCTGCTTCTGCTGCAGCATCGGAGCATACTATGGCTTTCCCAAACTGTAAAACAAATAAAAAATTAAAAAATAAAAATAAAATGAGAACACACAGATTCAAAGAAGAAAATTCGCAATAAAGAGTTCTTAGGTGAAAGATGCTAATTGACATCTGTTTTTCTTACCATGTATCCAGGGACGGGGAGAAAACACACTGCAGGCAAGAATCCCTTCTCCAGATGCCGCAACAGATTTGAACTCCGAGTGCCTAAGAATCAAAACCGTTATCGTTAACACAAATTGAAGAATTAGACAACAATTGGGGTACGATGAATCACAAAGTTCCAACACGCACCACACCATAGTAGAACTTTGTTTGGCAGCCTCTTGATTTCATCAAGCGAAGGGCCAGCACTCAATTCAACGGCAAATACATCATCAATTGATACACCATAACTCTGAAATTATAATCCCACAATGAAATCCATAAGCGTTAATATCAAAATCAACTATGACCATAAGAGACAAACAAGGATATATATATATATATATATATATATATATATATATATATGTAGGCACACACACACACATAAGATAACCGTACAATTTCTCCAACTTTGACAGGTTCGTATGTTTTCTCGAGATATTTGGCTATCATCTTGAAGTCGTCAGAATCTTTCTCTACTGGAGATATAGAGCACCCTAATTTCTTATACCGCTCAAATAGAGGATCGTCAAGAGTGGCACCAGACATATCTCCTATAAGACGCGAAGCCACATTTATATCTCTGACAGTCTCAAATGCAGCTGCACCCTGCACGGTTCTTTTCTCGTTAAGTATTCATTTTCAAAGCCAATATTCCCATCATATCATTAGTTTAGGCTCGACCAAAAGCACTCACATGATCCGCTATATCACTAAAATCCCGAAAGACATAAGGTCTGGTCGAGGGCATAAGCGTAAAAATCCGTTGGCTGAAATCGGACCACAATGCTCCTTCCTTCTCCCCTGTTTCCTTGGTCGTTTTGAGCTTCTCGGTAAATTCGAGGAGAACTTGTTCACCTGCATTATTATTATTATTATTATTATTATTATTATTATTATTATTATTATTATTATTATTATTATTATTATTATTATTATTATTATTATGCCTTAAAGGCAAAATGAATTTAAGAAGAGCTTACATCTTTTCAGGTGGATATCAGTAATCATACCCAATGGGAGGTCCGGAAAATCTAATCCCATCTCCATCAACGCGTACCTGTAACAAAACCAACATTTTTGCGGCTCATCGATTGATAAACAACACAAAAACACATGAAATTCAGTTTACCATCGGGTCCCACCTATAGATTTCCTGGCTACATAAAATCTTCATGAAATTCCCCACCTTCGGATCGAGCTTGCAATGTGCAACAGCAACCCCGAGTTGTCTAAGCCCCAAAGCCCCATGTCTAACTTCGACTCCATCGTCCTGTAAGAATCACATCTATTGTTAGCTTTTCTCAGAATTTGCCTCATTCATAGATAAACAACAAAAAGAGAAAAAAAAAAAAAACGAGCACACACAATGTCGATGGGGAAAAACTTAAGCATCTTCTTCTCGATTTTCTTCTCTCTCTCCCACGGTTCAAACTCATTTCCCGTAAGCTCTTCAAAGCGTTTGGCAAAATCTTTAATTGCGGCGTTAACATCTTCCCACTCGTCAAGCGTCTCATCCGCTCCTGACTCGTCACCGATCTGGCCCTTCTTGTAGTACATATATAAACGGTTCTCAGGTACCGTAATCAGTTGCAGAATGCAAAACCTGACTCAAATCAAATAAGTCAATCAGTCAGCTCACAAAACCAGAAACATTCAAAACACAAGTTACGCAACTTATACGTACTCGTTCACTCCTCGGCCCGGTCGAACGAGCAAAAGCACAGTTGTACAGAAGTCCATCCTTCTCGAGTATTTCCCCACCGTTATTCTGCAACTTCGTGTCTTTGTGCACGCCCCTCTTTCCAAAAACCTTAAGCTGAACCCCAAAAAAAAAAAAACTACTTTCAGGAAACGAAATTAATAAAAAGCACGAATGCAATTTTGTGAATAATGCGTATATACCTCGGCTGTAATGGTCTCGAGAGCCTCCTCACTCGCATCCTGCTCGTATAAGGGAATCTTTTTTCCATCTACGGCAAGATCACTGACAATATCATAAGAATCCAACGACTGAAGCTCCTTTTTTTCAATACTGTCACTTAGCCATGCTTCTCTTACTATTGGTATTCCCCTCTCCCTGAATCAAGCCCCCGGTATTACAATTCCTCGTAAAAATTCTAAAAATGGAATTATGAAGCACAAAAAGATTGACACGCGCAATATTCTTACATAGCTTCGGCTAATTTGGACGAGCCACCGCGTTCCCTCTCAGCGGGAGACACAACTAGACAATTCGCCCCTGAAGAAAGACACAATTTTCACCTTAGCCCATAAAAGGTGATACACGGACAATCAAGATTCCCTATTTCGTTTAGTGTTTCATCTTATATTCCTAAGAACTGAGTGAATGACACGTGTACTAAAATGACATCATTATGCACACGTGGCATGCAATGATACAATTAAAATAGCAGATCGAAAACCTCAATTGATATATGGAACTCAAAAGATTTGCAGTAAGTCAGAAAACTTACCAATAATAGAGTTGAAACTTTCCCTCCATGCTTCTCTATTTTTGACTTCCAGTATTGCTGAACAAAACCAAGTACCAAAAAAATCAAAACACGCACAAAATATCAAAGCCGTCAAACGAATTGAGGAAACGTACATGTGTTCGTGTTAAACGGCCTGCTAGAGAAATCATCATTCCTTGAAAGGCTTATCGGTGGACGATAGCACCCTCGGAGGTCGAGATTTAACATCTTGGTGCTCTTTCAGCAACTACACCAACAAGAAATTTAGGATTCAATCAACCATACATTATTATGAAATCCGAAACAGGAATTGGAAAAAAAATTAACAAACTAAGAGATTACATCAACAACATCAGAATCCATGACAGAATCGGGCAATTTGATCGGCTCGTCCTTTCTGGGAGGGTCCCTAGTTGTAAAAATGCAACTAGACCACTCACTATACGTCCCGCTGCATTTGTAGGTCGAATCGGTCGCCTCGAGTGTACCACCACATATATAACATTTATCTAACGGCCCATAAAACAATATGTCTTGACTGCATTTCGAACACAAAAACACATCAAGATTTCGATGTAACATAAATTTTTTCACTCGACTTGGGAAATTTTTGAGAAAAACGACGAACCATCTAGGGACAACGGCATCATCAGAGCCAGTTGAATCCTGGCCGTTGGCCTCGAGAATCTCACGCATCTGCTGAATCGAGAGATGCTCGCTTGTGGCTTTACAGAACTTCTCAAATGCTGCTTTGATCTCTTCGGTTGATTTCGCACTCGCACGTTGGCCGTTCTGATCCTCGGCTTCGTCCTCGTCCTCGAGCTTGGCCTTTTTCGGTGACTGCCCAGTTTCGGCCTCGGCTTTCTGCTTCCTTGTTACCATTTTTTCCTCTTTCCCGGAGGAGTGAGCGTGCGATCTCTTCTCATGAACCTTACATGTCAGATACATAGCAACAAAAACAAGCACGAACCACATAGTTCAATAACAACGAACATGAGATATTTTCTTATTTTGAACTTTCAAAGACAAATCTTGATATTTTTCTTCAAGAAAAAACGAACATTCTTGGTTAAGACAGGGCAACGCGTTTTTATTACTAGAATTTCTAACCCAATTTTGGTTAGCTTATGACAATTCCCATAAGCAAAAAAAATTCTAACTTGTGGGGATTCTTGTTGTTGGGTAATTAGGAATTGTTTCACCTTATATACAATCCTAAATCCCAGATAAGAAATTGCAAATTAAGAGGGATTAACATATATAGATAATTCAATTTTGTCGAAATTAAGGTGACAAAAGCGAGTGTTTGCAAAAACTTTTGCTTTTAGGAGAAATGATTTATTATAGCAAGTAGTAGTAGTTGAGAATCATAGTTGATAATGTTTGAAAATAGAATTAAAATTTAAGAACAAGAAGTTGAGTGTTTGTTGAAAAAGATGTAAAATTAAGCCTAATCAAAGAATCTCCCCCTACTTTTAGATTCTGATTAAATGAAAAAGAATTAGAAACAAAAGCTTGGCACTTGCAAATACTAAACAGTGCTTTTTTAGGCCAAAAATGGTAAGCTCTTTTTTTTTTAGTGATTGCAAACACTCCGAAAGCATAATTGTGAACAAAGTCTTTAAGCAGAAGATTCTTTCAACACAGTAAACTAAACATTAATAAAGTTGTAGATCCAGTAACTACAATAAAAAGAAAATCGGAGCTCATAGTAAAATGTCAGCAGTAAAATTAACTGCATTCTCATAATCTGATGGCTAGTACAAGATGAAATTTAAAAATAAACACCCCATACAACTTTAATTCCATCAATTATCTTCATTTTCATCACAAAACCAGCTGATGTAAGAAAATCCAACTATCATTAAAAAATTAATTGGATGCCTAATTGCTCTAAGTTAAGGGGTAAGTTGGAAAAATAAATTATCAATAGCTCAGTTCTATAAAAGTGCAAAAAGGGTTCAAATTTCTTCATTAAAATGCGCAAGAATAAGTAACACACAGAACATGCAGCAGAAATAGAAACAAGAAACAAAACCTTCATATTTCCTCGGTTGCCTCTTCTTTAATATCCTGCCCGGATTGAAACAAGAAGACCCAAAAACAACAACAAACGAAAAAAACACACAAATTTATGTAAAACCCACAGAATAACTTTTATCCAAGAGTAAAAACCACAGAAGCAGAGGATTTTAAGTAGACAAATAATTGTGCAATCGGTGGTGAAATTCTATTACGCAGACACGTATATTGTTTTTCCCAAAAAAGAAAGACACTATCTGTCTTGCTTACGAGACAACATGTGTACTCCAGTTTATGCTCTGTTTGCCACGACTACAAATCACTAACCTTGCTTCTTGACATCTGTTACTGTAACAAATTTGTGCCTTATCAGTTAATTTTCTTTTTATGTATAACTGCTAATTTAATCGTGGGAATGTTTTTGTTTTCTCCGTTTTTTTCCGCGTGGCTAAATGGGTGACGACCTGCATGCATGCACATATAATTGGTTCTATTTATTTGCAACTTGGCAGCATGTGAGGTCACTGGACAGATTCTTGGAACTTTAATTCCAAACTTACGAGGGTTATGTAGTAATTGACAAATGTTGTATGATTTGCAAAATATATTAATTGGGCAATCGAGAATATTCTTATATTCGATCTACCTAATATTCTATTTATATATGTTGGGGAGAAACTATAATTTGGTACCTTTACTTAGGTTTTGCAGTCTCTAGTTGTTAGTTGCGAATAGTACAGACCTACTTATTTATGGAGAAATATATAGCATCTCTAAATCATCACAAGTTTATGAAGCCCATTAGCTAGTACTCCAAATGATTAAGGGTGCGAGTGGTGGAAAATATATTTTTTTGGTGCTCAGGCTTTTTAGCATTTCCTCTAATGTTAAAATGTTTTTAGCCATTTTTTGACACATGTTTTTTAGTCATTAACTACATGAAAAACTCAATTCGCGCATGAGTCAATTTAATTATACCAAGGACCACGAGCTTGTAGCTTAAGTGGTATCACTCATCCTTTATAAGGGTGTTGACCAGGGTTCGAACCCGGTATCTTTCAATTTCTTTGAAATTTATTCTCTCCCCTCCAACTAATACTCTCAACTTATTAAAAAAAATTTGATTACACCAAGGCACACCCCTCTCTATACTCGACAAAGCATAAATTGGGAGAAAAAATTGACTACCATTGAACGAGCACTAATAGATTAATGACTTTGACTCCACCAGCGGCACAACAACTACGAACTTCAATTTGATTAATTTTATAATTATTTGTTGAATTATTCAGTTTCTAATTGTTACATGGTAAGACTTGTTGAGATTTGTTAGATTTTGTAGAATTTGTTTAGTTTTAGATATTTTAGGTTGAGATTCTTGATATATGTTGAAAACCTTGTGCATCGTTAATGGTGGTTGGGGATGAATGAGAAGATGACAAGGGTTTTCATCGCATAACTTCGGTATTGAGTTATGCAACCAGTATCAAGTTATTGCCGATTGGACCTGGTATCGAGTTGTAAGACAGTATCGAGTTGGACTCGGATCGTGTTACATAATTTGATACCAAGTTACACGTAACTAGCTTGGTGCCGAGTAACTAGCTTCTGTGTCCAGACTTCTGCATTCTATGTTCTTTCTTCACCACAAAATTGGACAGGAAAGCTTAATACCTATATGAAGTTTAGGCTAATAAACGAGATATTGAAAGAACTTAATTTGAGGATATGAACGCGAGATTTCATTTTTCGTTCATTGAAGATTTTTTTTTGACCAAACATGCGATTGTTATGAAAATTTTCGGAAAATATACTATTCTCTCACTTTCCTTTTTTCTCATTTTCTCTTTCACCAATCACATCTACACATTTTTTCATAAAAAACTAATCATTATTACACATTCTTCCATAAATTTTACTATTCACTCACTCACATTTCTAACCACCAATCACATCCAATCATTATTTTACTATTTTTAAATCAAATCAAGTTTCGTCATTACATATCCATTTACACTCTCAAAAATTTCCAAAAACTTTCATCAGAATTTTTTTCCACTATTCTCTAATGAATTTTTTTTTTAAAATGAAAACATATCTAATCGCACCCTAACCATTTTCAAGATACCCATAAGACGGAGTACTAATGCCTTCAATGTTGGCCGGAAAATTTCACTTCATGCAGATATAATTGGTTCCATTTATCTGCAACGTGGCAGCATGTGAGGTCACTGGACAGATTCTTGGAACTTTAATTCCAAACGACAAATGTTTTATGATTTGCAAAATGTATTAATTGGGCAATGGAGAATATTTTATGTTCATCCACCCAATATTCTATTTATACATATGTTGGGGAGAAACACTAATTTAGTAGTCCTAGTTGTTTAATTGGCGAATAGTATAGAACTAATTTATGGAAAAATATATAGCATCTCTAAATCATCACAAGCTTATGAAGCCCATTAGCTAGTCCAAATGATTAAGGGTGCAATTGGATATATTTTTACTGGACAAATACTTTTTCAGTGCCTAGGTATTTAGCATTTCCTCTAATGTTAAAATATATTTTAGTCGTTTAACTATGTTTCGCCCTTGAGTCAATTTAATTATACTAAGGTACACCTCCTTTCTAACTCGACAAAGCATAATTTGGGTGAAAGAATTAACTACTGTTGAACGAGCACTCATCGATTATTGGCTTCGACTCCGGCAACTATAGCAGCGACACAACAACTACAAACTTCAATTTGATTAATTTTATAAATTTTTGTTGAATTAGTTAACTTGTAGTTGTTCAGGGTAAGATATGTTGTTAGATTTGTAGAGTTTGTTTAGGTTTAGATATTTTAGGTTGAGATTGTTGATGTTGAAAACCTTGTTGCGTCATTAATGATGGTGGAGGTGAATGAGGAAGATGGTAATGCACTACAAGAAAATTGGGAATTTGGGACGAAATGAAATCATCACTAAAAGTCCCAAAAACGTCGCAAATATATATTTGAGACGTTTATAAAACGTCACAAGAGACGTCGCAATATCCCAGTCGCTAAAAGTCATTAGAGACGAAATTAGAATAACGTCTCTAAAGGTTTGGCTTTTGAGACGAAATAAAAACGTCACGTATTATCATCCGATTGGCCCTATCTTACATGTTGCGACGAAAGTTTTCGTCTCTAAATAGATAATTAGGGGCGTTTGTCATTTGTCTCAAAAGATAGTATTCCTAATGAATAACTTTACGAGATATTGTTTTTCGTCCCTAAATAATGTTTTAGCGACAGTTTTATTTTCTTTACATTTAAGCGGGTACGAGAGGCGGTTATTTTCGTCTCTAAAACCATTCTTTAGTGACGATTTCATATTTGTCCATATATTTGGCGTTGGTTCAAGGGCGTTTTTGTCCCTAAAGAATTTCTTTTTCGGACCACCGTGTCCTCTAGTTGTACAAATAAACTTTTTAACAAAGTGAGAAATAAAATGCCCCTAAGAATAAGACATAAACCTCAATATAAATTCATTCAAAAAAAAATAAAGTTCCATTCATTCAAATTAATATCATCTTACTTGTAATCGTACTTCAAAATAAAATAACATTGTTTCTACAAGACAAAATATAAGACAACTAAACAGTAGTCTATCAAGGCTCATGCTTGCCAAAACATTCATACTTGTCACCTAGAAGACAAAAAGGAGTGACAGATTAAGAAAGATGTTTTTGGCTTGAATTGATGACTGAGCTTCAATCTTCTTAAGAAAGGTGATGAGTTGCATTAGTAGCTTCTGTCTCTCCATCGACTCATTACTCTTGTCATGGCTCTATGCATATAGTTTTCTTCTGTAATTTCAAAGACAAACAATGAAGGTGCGTAAAATCAAATTGTACATCAAAAAGGGTTGAAGGTAATTCTTTGAAATGATTAATTGATTTATGATCCGGAATCGCATGTATATGGGAAAACAAAGTGATGCTTTATGTTGCATCTCATCGCAGTGTTTTCATGGGAGCTTGGCACATTATTCGACTATGTGGTGACACAAAATTTAAAAAGGAAGTTGAGATTGAATAGATCGTTAGGTTTTGAGCTTCAAAATGCTAAAACAGGCACACATGAATCACATTGAAGTTTTGATGGAAATCTTACTCTAGTCCTTAAGTGTGATATATCATTGGTTTAGGTGATGCACAAATAGCGATAATGTTTCGTTTAACAAGTTGTAGATCAAGAATAATGAAATAAGTTATAAGCTATCTAATAAGTGATATTCATCTTACATAGTTTTCATCTTGTAGGTCCCGAGGGGTGTAAGTGTAAGGTTTAGAAGGGGGGTTGAATAAACCTTACCAAGTTTTCGATTTAGGCCTTTTAAATCTCTGAGTTCTACACAATTTTGTGTCGTTGAAGGACAAATCGAATTAGTCCCTCGATAGAGTTAATCTCTCAAAGACTTAGCTGAGCTTGTTAATAGAGTAACTTTGTTGGCTATAATTTGACTGTTTGTGGTTTTGTTTTATTGGAAGACTTAACACCCTTAAGTTTGTTTAAGCAAGTTTTTACGACTTGATTTAGTACTTATAGATTATCAAATGGATAGCAAATTTATCGTTGAGATATAAGCAATTAAAAGTGCGAGAAATTTAAATCTTTGAAATGTAAATGACACAAGATAAAGTTTTTATAGAGGTTCGAAGATGGGGTAATTCTTCTACTCCTCTCTTCTCCAACTCTGGAGGAATCCACTAAGTAATGATCGGTTTACAAAGTGGTACAGTCCGGATACAAGTCTTGATCACAACGACCGACTTGATCCGCCGGGACTCGATGCGAGACGCCTTGATCACTCGGTGGCTTCTCGTGCGACTCTCGCCTTCTTCACAGGCGGTTGCGCCTTGCTACTTCTGACTCACTTGCTCAAGCACTTTGGATTTGATCACGAAGCCCTCCAAAAGCTTAAGACTTGGTTGACCTTGAACCTTTCTACAATCCTTCTTGGAATGTAGACCCCTTGTTTTCAGTATTTTCCTCTTCAACTGATTGAAGTTCTCTTTCCTTCACGAGGTAAGTGTTGGATTGATGTCTTGAGATGTAGGCTTGAGGATTGAGAATATTTCAATTTTGATAAGCTTGTATATCTCATGTGTGTGTCATCCACGCATCTTTTTTTTTTTTCAATCAAACTCCTCAGCCTTTTATAGTGAACTTTCAAAAATTTGCCCGTTGAAGAGATAGGCTCATTTTTGAAAATCACTTTGCGATCGTTGGTTTGCACTTCTTGGAATTGCCATTTCCTCGTATGAAATGTTTTATCACCTTTTCGAGTTCGACACGGTGTAGTGCTTCCCATTGGTTCATTTCTTTGCACGCTTCGGGATGAGCACTCCAAGAAAGGTAGTATGGAGATATTACTTGTTTAAGTAAATCTCTTGATTTCGGCAACGGTTCCTTTTCGATTATCTCGACTTGATTGCATTTCCTCGCTTTCCCAGGTGACTTAGAGTCGACTTCCAATCATTGGATGACTGTTTGTCACTTCATCTTGAGACAGCTTCTCTTGAGTTGACTTGGTGATGTTTCACTCAGTGCATCTCACCTTCTTGATCGAGTTCTGTCTGCTCTTCTTTGTTGTACTCTGTTTGTCTCACAGCGAGTTTTCCTTCAAGCCTTGATTTGTCTTCTTGCAAGTTGGAGCGTAGGCGACTTAACTCGGCTTGGCCACTCTAATTGTTACAATACATTTCAAAGCAAGAATTGGGAGCCAACTTTCTATTCTAAGTTTTACATGGCATTCATCAAAATCTAAACAATAAAATTCCTAACAATTTCCCCCTTTTGATGATGCAAAACTTAAATCATACAAAGATGCAAATAACAAAGATACATACTGGATAGTGTATTGACATAGAATGTATGCGCATAATCAATCTTTTTATTGATCATATCATTCTTGTACTTAAACAATGTTTACAAGGTGTATCGTCGAGTATGTAATTGTCTCAAAAAAATTTATAGCATTATTACGAAGACTTACATTGTATGTATTTACATATAAAATACACGAAGGGTTGGACAAACAACACTTCATCTCCTGTATTTGTCTCTTCTTTCATCTTGATCAACATCTTCTTCTCTTCTTCTCTTCTTCTCGTCATCATTTGCCTTCTTTTTCTTCTCATACGCCTTCCTGGACTTCATCTCTCCTTATTCTTTCTGTCTCTCCCGCCATAGCCGAGTTTGTCTCTTGTTTTCTTCTTCTATCCTTCTTGCATACTCGGCGTTGGTTTTGGCCACTTGCAAGTTCGCCACATGGTCAAGCCCAGCCAGTAGATCCCTCCTTTCTTTCCTGGATCTACGTATTCAATATTCTTGGCGGAGGCCAGGTGCAAGCTTCTTCCTCCACTCGCCGCTTCTTCCTCTACCCGGGCGTATCTTGTCTTGGGCCTTCTTCTTTCGGTGAGTGCCCGGCGGAGTGACCCAGAGAGTGGATCAGGTTGTCTCATTGTCTGTCGCCTTCTTCACATAATGTGAGACCCTTTTCCCGAACGAGTCCCAAGCTTGAGCTAAGGACATATTTGCAAAATAACCTTGATTCGAGCGTTTTGAATTCGTCAAGCGATCTTGGCTCTGTCCCGACATCCGAAATGGCATACGTGTCTCGATAAATGGAATGCCTCCGTGTTCTTTCAAAATGTTCATCACCCTGGCATCCATTCTTCCTTCCACCTCCTTCATCCCCTGCTTCAATTTCTTTTCTCTTCTCGGCTATAGATATAGCGAGTGTTGGAGTGGCGAGTCACGGGGAGTTCTTCGCTTATAATGTCACATTTGTGTGAGGTTTTGTTGGGGGTTTGTGCAATCATCAAGGTCATATTCTTTGATCCTTCCCCCTCGCCAGAGTTTTTCCTTTCTTGATTTCAAAATTTCCTCGGTGATTTTCCCTTCTCATTTGTTCCTTGTCATTGCTCCTTGTCACCGCTGCTCCTTTCTTCTCGGCTTGATTTTTTGCTTTAAGGTATTCCTCTTCCCCTTTTTGGCATCATCAAAGGATAGAGGAACCCAGGGAACATATCTTTGGCAAGCATGAAGTCGAGTCTCGATGGTTGAATTTTGCTTCAAGTCCATTGCGTTGTATCTTTGCCACGAATTGGTCGAGTAGCGTTGGATTATCTTTGAAATCGGCTTCATCTCGGCCATGAGAAGGCTGAATTTTCTTGTCATGTGTTCTTCCAAAGCGTGTATATCATTTGCATTTCGCTCACGCAGCTGACTTGATCTCGGCGGTGTGAGCTTCGTGCATATGTTCAATGTGTTCCTGACTTGTTTTCGCATCAACATTTTCGACCCTCCACACGTGACTTTTTGAATAATTGTCGAAGTATCTCATTGTTCCACACGCATTGATTCTTTCTTTGTTACCACCATTCCCTTACCCCATCGTGTGATGCCTCTCAAGTTGTAAAGGTTGGCATCTCTGTTGTCCAGCGCATATCCAAGGAGGCTGATGCCTCTCCATCTTTTCAACTTCAAAGAAAGAGTGCCTTGAACACTTCTCGTACTTGGTGATTCTTCATTGCGGTGATGGCCATACAAACGTCGAAATCGAAGTCCTATTTGGAACAATGGTGCCTGAGTGAAAAACAGGAGCTGATGCGTGATAGCGTGCTTGCTCATTTTTCGACTCTTCGTGGAGTTCGGTATCTCCGGTGAGAAAGGGAAAGATTCCACAAAGGATTCATCACCGCCATCCGGGATTTGTTCGATGATAAGCGGTGGGCGTGAAGTTCTTTTGGGAATCGATCCATTTGTAGCTTGAGGAGCCGGAGCGTGATCGCGGTTGTTGGGTTTTGTGGTGCGATGGGCTCGGCTTGCGAGCCTTTTATCTTAACAACCGTTGGTCTCGGTGATTTCTCCTTTTGAGTAAGCGGTCCTCGGCCTTATCGAGCGTCATCGGACGATGATGAGATTTCCATTGGTGGCTCATCATCAAAATTAAAGGTCGGACGAGTAGTCTTGGGATCGAGACTTGCTCGTGGAACATCCATGTTTGAATCTTTTGGATTTGTCATGGGGTTGACTAGAAACTTCTTCTTTCGCCTTCCGATCCCGAAAGGTGACATCGGGGTTGTCTGGGAATCATGAAGTGCGCTGATCTCCTTCTCGGATGGATCGATGGTTGCGGGAGGGATGTTCTCTACTTGGTTGTGTTACCCCAGGAAGTCTCAACCTCCGTGGGCCTTCATTTCCTCCGGCGGTCTCTCTTTCTGCGAGGCCTGGCCTTCCCTTTCGGCGTGTGTCATTTGTCTTAGGGTCTTCTGTGGCATCCATTTGAGTCTCAACCCCATGGATTGCGCTTTCATCGCCAGTGTTAACTCCCGTACATTCTTCCTTCGTGCCCTCGCATCGGCGGCGTCATTAGCCTTCGTGAGTGTTGGCACCTCGGTGAGACGATCTCAAGCCTCGAGCTTCGTTGGTGGCAACTTGCTTTGTTCTTCTTGTGTTTGAGTGTCTTTTGCTTCGCCTCCTACATTCTTTGTGGAGTCATCTGCAGCATCCTCCGACCTTGCCGCTGCGGTGGAGGAGTTTCCCCCTCGGTGGCGCATCAGTGAGTGACTTGGAGTGGGGTTACTCGTCTCCAAACTCCCATTATTGCAATTGATGGTTCAGTAGTTGGGGCGGTGGTGGCACACCTTCAATAGGGGTTGGCTCGTGGGGTCCCCACTAGCCCGGTTTCATCGCCAATTCCCTTATTGCCTTCTTCCGAGTTAGTGGGGAAGTGGTAGCGGCAACATCGTGCTGGCTATTTTGAACCACTCCCATTGGGTCGATTTCAGTGTGTTCGGAGGACTCCTGGTCCCTCCATCGAGTCTTTGCTCGTGAAGGATTCTTGATTCATGCAATGCTTCACGCATGACCGCAATTCTTCTCAGCGGCAGCAACATTCTCAGGTTCCTCATCACTTTCGGAGAAGACATCAAGGAGAGGATGGAAGTGTTACGTGTCTTTAGGAGATAGGGCGGTCTTGCCTTTTCGCGTGCTTCGGCTTCTTGACTTGCTTTTCTCTCTCCTTGTCCTTGTAGATCTGCGAGAATATCCATGCGGTTGTCTTCATCTAGAGTAGGAGCACATAGATAATCAAGAAATTCAATAGCAGATTCCTCTTCTTCTTCTATGAATTCGGGCCGTTGGAACTGTTCCTCGACCGCTCGCTTCCATTTTCTCCACTCACGCAGACGATTTTGGATGTGCGGGTAAGGTGGAGATAGGATCATTACATCACTATCTGCTTATTTGGTTCTTCTTGAGTTCAAATTTGTATGAACTACGTTGTGTCTTGGTTGCCTCTCCTGATCACCTTCAACAGACTTGGTGTTTCATCAATTACATCCGGAGACTCTACTTCTTGGTAGTCTCCGTATCTGTGCTAGCCGAGTAGGCGACTGTTGGTTTCTCTTGTTCGATCCGCTTGACGAGTCTTCTTCGTCTCTGGTTTGTACAGGGGAATTTACAGTTCGAGGCGGTGTCCTCGAGTCTTGGGGGCGGCTGGGGCTAGAGTCTTGTGTTTGTTTCGAGGAGCTGGCCGTCTAGGCTTGTCGATCTCCTCCTTTTGACGATCGAGAGAAGGAATTTGTGAGTCCTTCTCGATCGCAGGGGAGGGTGACACTACACTGCTTGGGCGGTGACTCTGCTGCAGGGCGAGTGCTTGTTTGGTTTTCTTTTTGCGGGGCGTGAGACTTTTGGTAGCTGCGGGCGCTTTTTCTTCTGGAGTTGGAGAGGAAGCATTTGTGTCTTGGGGTGGTGATTCCCCCACCGGTGTCGCTCTCTTGGCGTGACGACGCTTCGAGCACCGGAGAGATTAGCTCACGAACATCCTCTTGTTAACATGGAAGGCCTTCCCATGTCTAAGAGGTACTCCTTTCACCTCCAATAGCCGGCCAATCACCAGGCCATATCCCAGAGATCCTCCAAATGACCCATCTTCTTTGAAGGACTTGTTCCCCACGTTCGGGCAGTCTGCTGTAGATAAACTCAGCCCGATTTATCTTCTTTTCTTCGATTATTGCAGCCATCACAATCAATTTTGCCTTTGACAGTTGGTCAAAGTCTGCCAAATTTGATGTCGATACACTTGGCAACGATATCCAACAATTTGTGATAGTCCTCCTTCAAAGTCTCTTGTTTGCTGTGTATATTATTTTATCGCAACGTCGGACTTGGCTATTTCTTTCCATGCTTCACCAAGTTTACATCACCTCTTTGATTTCGGATGCTCCCCTCCTGGTAGTGAGCAATATTCACCAAATCCTTGGCGTGATAGTCACCGTTGCTTCCCATGAACAGATGACTTGATTCCTTCATCGTGAATCTCGGCATTCACGTAGGGTGCGACCTCCTCCACATAGGTCATAGGATACTCGAGTGTTAGAAACGGTTTCGATCCTGGCGTTTCTAACTTCTCTGCGATTTTCTTCACCAGGGTGTCGTCGCCCCCTGCTTCACCATTCGTCGAAATCCACGGTCGAACCGGTGTGGATTTGTTTTCCCAACTTGGTAAAGTTATACGTTGGTGCCATTTCTCAGAATAATTTCAAGAAAAGTTCAGAAATTTGATTTGAAGATTGATAGGGTTTCGAGAGTATTTGCCTTTGCTTTTTGAGAGAGAGATTGAACAGTTTTTAGAAGTGTGAGAGAGAAACGGACGAAAAATGGTTTAAATATGGTTTATGAAAGGACGTGCAGACGGTTTTTGAATCGTGATCGAAATCAACGGCTTGGATTTCGCACGCATATTGAGCAGTTCATGTCTCGTATTTAATGCGGCAGCATTTATATCCAATCATAGGCTTTGTGTGCAGCTTTATGTCTGTACACATCATCATTATGCTGACGTGTCTCTTAAAACATTCCCGCTTAGTCAAAACGACTGCGTTTTTGTCATTTTGCTCATAAGTTATTCAGCTTATCTCTTAGCTGATTTAACTCTGCTTCTCACATTTCTCTTAGTGACTAAATTATCACGGTGACTTGGTATAGTGACTTTTCCGACATGGTGATTTGATTTATTGAGCTAATTTTTTGTTTTGACTCTTTTTCACCTTCTTTCTGTTCCATTTCTTTTCCTTGATTCTTACGTGTCTCGGCTTAGCTCAATTAGCCCCAACTCATGTTTGAGTTCTTCAAATCTTGACTCACATAATGGTTTTGTGAAGATGTCAGCTAGTTGTTTGTCCGTTGAGATATATTCCAAGATAATGTCCTTCTTTTCAACATGATCTCTTATGAAATGATATCGACATCTATATGTTTTGTTCTTGAGTGCAACACGAGGATTTTGAGTGATTGCAATTGCACTTGTGTTATCACACATGATTGGAATTTCTTTTTCTTCAACTTCATAATCTCTCAATCTTTGTCTCATCCATAGGACTTGGCACTGTGTTTGCCTTGACTATGTATTCTCGCTCGGTTGTAGAAAGTGGCTATTGAGTTTGCTTCTTGCTAAACCCAGAAATTCTGTTTCCAAGCATTTGACATGTGCCTGAAGTACTTTTTTCTGCCCACTCTGCATCCAAAGATAGTCAGTCCGAATAGCCAATTAGCTTGAATCCACCTTCCTTTGGATACCATAGCCCTACTTCTTGATTTCCTTTTAAGTATCTCAATATTCTCTTAGGCTGCAGTCATATGGCTCTCTTTTGGAGCAGATTGAAATCTTGCACATACACCTACTGACAAAGGTGATGTCCGCCCGCTTCTTTGTGAGATAGAGCGATGATCCAATAAGTGCTCAGTATCTTGTTTGATCTCTGTGCTTGCCATCCTGCATCCATGTCCATTTTGATGATGTGTTCATTGGTATTTTTACGGAAGACTTCTCCTCCATACCAAATTTCTTCATTAAATCTCGGTGTATTTTGTTTTTGGCTTATGAAGGTTCCATCCTTCATTTGTTTCACTTGAAGTCCAAGGAAGAATGTCGACTCTCCCATCATGCTCATTTCAAATTTACTTTGCATGAGGTTTGAGAATTTTTCACATGACTCTTTGTTAGTGGATCCAAAAATGATGTCATCCACATATATTTGAACAAGCAAAGTATACTCTTCTTGTCTTGAATTCTGAAAAGTGTTCTATCTACTTTTCCTTTAGTGAATCCATTTTCGATTAGGAATTGTGACAGGTATCATACCATGCTCTGGGTGCCTGTTTCAATCCATACAGGCTTTCTTGAGTTTGTACACTTTGTCTCCAAGAGTCTTCTCGCTCAAATCCGGAGGTTGTTCAACATACACTTCTTCTTCCAATAATCCATTTAGGAATGCACTTTTTACATCCATTTGATATACAATGAAGTTTTTGTGAGCTGCATAGGCAAGAAACATCCTTATAGCTTCCAATCTTGCTACGAGGAGCAAATGTTTCATCAAAATCTATTCTTCTTCTTGGCAATATCCTTTGGCTACCAATCTTGCTTTGTTTCTTACCACAGAGAACCTTCCTCGTTCATCTTATTTACGAATACCCATTTGGTTCCAATAACATTTTGATGTATGGGTCTTTGTACTAATTCCCATACTTTATTTCTCTCAAACTGATTGACTCTTCTTGCATAGCTTGAATCCAATGTGTGTCATCCAATGCTTGTGACACATCTTTGGGCTCTATCTGCGAGATGAAGCATGTGAACATTGCTTCTTGTTGAGTTCTGGATCTTGTCTTGACACCTTCTCTCATGTCTCCAATGACAAGATTTGGTGGATGGTCTCTCGGCCATCTTACGTCAGGTTGAAGTAAGTTAGCTGGATTGATCGACTTGCATTTGTGTTCTTTGGGTCGGCTCTCTCGTGATCACTCAGCTGCAGATTTTCCATTGCTTTTGAGATTCAAGCTATCTCTCATCTTCTTGAATTGATAATTCCGGTTTCAGCTTCAGCATAGGGACTCTTGTAAGGTTGGATGTTTCACTTATCGGTGACTCTTCAATGTCTTCTCCATTTATGTTTGGCTCATCGAATACTACATGAATGGATTCTTCTGTAACCATAGTTCTTTTGTTGAGTATTCTCAGTAGGCTTTGCTTTGGTGAGTATCTAAGAAGATACCCTCATCGACTTTAGCATCAAAAGCCTTTAGGTTGTCTTTGCCATTATTGTGGATGAAGCATTTACATCCAAATATCTGAAATATGCAACATTTGGTTTTCTTCCGATCCAGATCTCATAGGGAGTCTTTGTCATTTGCCTATTTATCATACATCTGTTTTGGGTGTAGCAAGTGTGTTGATTGCTTCAGCCCCAAAATCTTTTGGTAACCCTGCTTGACTAACATGGTCCTTCTTGCTTCCTTGAGAGTTCATTCCTTCTTTCTCGCAACTCCATTTTTTGTGGAGTCCTTGCGGTGATAGTTCATGACCAATACCATTCTCAATACAAGATCTTGAGTTATTATTCCATTGACAAACTCGGTTCCTCTATCCGATCTTATTTTGATAATGGTTTGACTCTTCTCATTTTGTATTCTCTTCATCAATTTGTGGTAGCTTTTGTAGAGTTTCTTTCTTCTTGCACATGAATATTGTCCATGTATATTTTGAGCAGTCATCTACTACCACCAAGGTGTATTTCTTTCCACTTATGCTTCTTTGGTTCCCCTGGGCCAAATAGATCCATATGAAGCGGATGCAATATTCTTGTTGAGGATGGGCATGTCTTTTCTTTGAATGACGACTTGATTTGTTTTCCCCGACATGCATCACATATACTTTCCTTCTTGTATCTGAGTCCGGAAGTCCTTCTACAAGATGACTTCTTGCTAGCTTATTAATTGTTTTGAAGTTCGGGTGACTCGGCTTTTTGTGCCACCCAACTTGATTCAATTTGTGCTCTTTGCTAAGTAGGCAGTCTTTGGGTGTTGCGGTTGACCAATCCACTACATACATATTTTTCTGCTTCTACATCCTTGCAAAGACAACTTCATTAGATTCAACATTTTTGATTTGGCATATTCCCATGTTGAATCCAACATTGTAGCCCTTGTCGCAGAGTTGATGATGCTTAGTAAATTGAAGTTTAGTCCTTCAACATATGCAACATCGTGATTTCTAAACCATTTCTTTTGATGGATCCAGTGCCTCTTATTTCACCAGGAGCTTCATTTCCTCCAAATATGACTTTTGCTCCTTTGACTTCCTTGAATTTTGATTTCTCTTATTTCTGTCATGTGCGGGCAGACCACTATCCATGTACCAGTTCCTTGGCACTCATTTGTTCCTTGAACCCGCAATCAAGGAAATTAAGTTTTAGGTACCCATTCTTGCGGGTCCGAGGGGTTAGAATTATAAGATGATCCAACCAACCTATAGCCAAATGATTTGACTCAAGAGGTTGCCATCTATCGGTGCCATAATCATAATCAATCCTGGCAAATTGCTTGGGAGTCCAGGTTCATACAATTTGTCTCTTTTTCCTGTATGCCTGCATATGTGTTTTAGCAATTGCCTTTCTTGGGTAATTGTGGTGTCTTTGAGTGTAGTGCCAGGTGCATATGTGTCTTTGATGAAAGCTCTTATGCTTTTGGAATGGCCTTTGTTGAGTTCTAGGCCTTTGCCATTTGGGCTTGTATTCCATAAGTCAGCCATTTGGTAGTTCACATTATTCGATCGACTTGGCTTGGATATTTTCTACCATTCCCATCATATGTATTTCTTCTATGAGTTTTAAGGATTTTTGGTAGCTCGCTTCTTCTTTACTGAGTACTTTCTGTTTGGAGTCTCTTTGAGGGACTCGGTGAATCTCTTCTCGGTATCCTTTCAAAGACTCTCAACCGGTTTTCCTTTTCCTTTGTAACCAAGGCCGGTTTTTAGCATTGTGCTTTGGATTGAAAGTGTGTGCCTCATTTAGAGTTTTGGATTTTTCGGACTCTTCATGACTTGAAGATCCTTTTTCCAAAATTACTTTTGAGGTTTGACATGGCACAAAGGAATTAAATCCTAAGCTGTCTTGTCTCCACATTCTCTTTGACTCATAATAAGATCATCCAATGATTTAGATGCCTTAGTGAATGAGGCGATAACATTTTGAGGTCATTCTCCCTCTTTTCTATAGCAAAGCAATTTCTGCTATTAATTTAGCATTTTCAGCCTTTAAACTTTTATTCTCATCGGCTATTTGACTTAGAGTACTCGGCTCCTTAGTCGACTTTGAGTTTTGATTTTTGAGTAGTGTTTTTCCTCATTCAACGAGTGTGTGTGAGGTTTTAATGTGCTCAAAATCTTTCATCATTTTGCCTAATGAATCATAAAGATCGAGTGGGTGATGAAGTGTGTGTGTCACGAGTCACTATCACTAGTGTCGAGCTTGTTGAGTTAGATTGTACCTCATCTTCTTGATCTTGTTCTTTAGCCATTAAGCGGATCAAGGCTTCTTGTGAGTCACTTGAGTAGTCGCTTCTTTGCTCTCCGAGTGTTGTCTCTCTTGACTTTTGTCTCGCCGATCTCTGCGGCCATCATTGCCTTTTTCTTTTCTTGTCTTCTTTTCTCGAAGACTTTTCTTTCTTCTTCGTTTTGTACTTGTTGACTACGAGGATATGAGCGATCAATGGCATAGTGACCTGGTTGTCTACAATTCCAACATAGATATTGCCTTTTGCTCAACTCTTTCTATTCTTGAGTTGTCGGCCCTTTGATACTCAACTTGTTGATGATCGTCCTCTTGGTTGGCCTATCATCCCTTGATTTGGAGGGAGCCGAGTGTCTTACGGAGGATTCACCCTTTCCTCTCTTGTAGTTCTTGTTAAAGAACTTGTTAAATCTTTTAACCATTAGGGCTATTTCTTCCGGGTCAATTGCCTCTTTGACTTGACTCTCCTTCCATCTTTGACAACTAGAGCAATTTGTTTTGGGTACAACTGTCTCTTCCTGGTCTTTCCTTCTCGGCTCAAACTCGTAGGCTTTGAGGTCCGAGAATAACTCGTGATTGGATGTCTTTGATAGGTCCATGGAGTGTCTCAATGCCATGACCTTCATTTCCCATTCATTTGGAAGACTTTTTAGGATCTTCATACACATTTCCTTTTGTGTATATTCCTTTCCAAGTGTGAAACTGACTCATTTGTGATTTCGTAAATCGAGCGTCTAGTTGGTCCAGGTTCTCTCCGAGATCATTTTGAAATTTTCAAACTTAAATCTGACCATGATAATTTGTTTTCTTTGATTTGCTCGAACCTTCACAAATCAAAGTCAACTTGTCCTGATTTCTTAGCCGTTTTGCAAGATTTGACTTTGTTGAACATGGCTTTATCAAGGTTTTGTAAAGAATGTCCTTGGCTACATTGTCAGGTTGTATCTTTTTTGTCATCATTTGTCCACTCGAGTTCTTGGTTTTTCAACCATGGTGGTCGTGCAGGTCTTTGCATCTTCTTCCCCTTCATTTTGTAACTCTTCGCATGCAATTTGTGTTCACCTTTAATATTTGCGAGAGGCCCATCTTCTATCACTATCCACATCTCATCATGTAATCTTTGATAGATGAGCTCGCATACGAATTTTCCAATCATCAAATTCTTCAATAGTGAACATAGGAATGCGTGTTAGATTTGCTTCCATGATAATAATTTTTAATGATAGAAAAGAGTTTTGAAAGATAAGTACTAAAGCGGACTTTTGAAAAGATTGGAGATCTAGTTGATAACGGTGCGGAGGGTTCAATGAACCAACCGCTCCGATACCACTTGTAGGTCCCAAGGGGTGTAAGTGTAAGGTTTAGAAGGGGGGTTGAATAAACCTTACCAAGTTTTCGATTTAGGCCTTTTAAATCTCTGAGTTCTACACAATGTGTGTCGTTGAAGGACGATCGAATTAGTCCCTCGGTAGAGTTAATCTCTCTCATGACTTATTTGAAACATTAATAGAGTAACTCATTTGTTGGCTATAATTTGACTCATTTGTGGTTTTGTTTTATTGGAAGACTTAACACCCTTAAGTTTGTTTAAGCAAGTTTTCTGACTTGATTTAGTACTTATAGATTATCAAATGGATAGCAAATTTATCGTGAGATATAAGCAATTAAAAGTGCGAGAAATTTAAATCTTTGAAATGTAAATGACACGATAAAGTTTTTATAGAGGTTCGAAGATGGGGTAATTCTTCTACTCCTCTCTTCTCCAACTCTGGAGGAATCCACTAAGTAATGATCGGTTTACAAAGTGGTAGCAGTCCGGATACAAGTCTTGATCACAACGGCCGACTTGATCCTTCGGGACTCGATCTGGAGACGCGCTTGATCACTCGGTGGCTTCTGCGACTCGGCCTTTCTTCACAGGGCAGGCATTTGCCTTGCTACTACTGACTCACTTGCTCAAGCACTTTGGATTTGATCACGAAGCCCTCCAAAAGCTTAAGACTTGGTTGCCTTGAACCTTTCTACAATCCTTCTTGGAATGTAGACCCCTTGTTTTCAGATATTTTCCTCTTCAACTGATTGAAGTTCTCTTTCCTTCACAGGTAAGTGTTGGATTGATGTACTTGAGATGTAGGCTTGAGGATTGAGAATATTTCAATTTTGATAAGCTTGTATATCTCATGTGTGTGTCATCCACGCATCTTTTTTTTTTTCAATCAAACTCCTCGGCCTTTTATAGTGAACTTTCAAAAATTTGCCCGTTGAAGAGATAGGCTCATTTTTGAAAATCACTTTGCGATTGTTGGTTTGCACTTCTTGGAATTGCCATTTCCTCGTATGAAATGTTTTATCACCTTTTCGAGTTCGACACGGTGTAGTGCTTCCCATTGGTTCATTTCTTTGCACGCTCGGGGGTGAGCACTCCAAGAAAGGTAGTATGGAGATATTACTTGTTTAAGTAAATCTCTTGATTTACGTACAACGGTTCCTTTTCGATTATCTCGACTTGACCGCATTTCCTCGCTTTCCCAGGTGACTTAGAGTCGACTTCCAATCATGGATGACTCTTGTCACTTCATCTTGAGACTTGGCTTCTCTTGAGTTGACTTAGTGATGTTTCACTCAGTGCATCACCGCTTCTTGATCGAGTTCTGTCTGCTTCTTCTTTGTTGTACTCATTGTCTCACGTGAGTTTTCCTTCAAGCCTTGATTTGTCTTCTTGCAAGTTGGAGCGTAGGCGACTTAACTCGGCTTGGCCACTCTAATTGTTACAATACATTTCAAAGCAAGAATTGGGAGCCAACTTTCTATTCTAAGTTTTACATGGCATTCATCAAAATCTAAACAATAAAATTCCTAACACATCTATTTCGGGGATGTCCATTTTCCATTTACCAAGACATGAGTGAAAGATAAAATTGCATTCGGCTAGCAAAGATTAAGACATACCATCAAGTTTGTCATATGCTTTGTCGGAAATTTTGTATTTCTCCACAATAAAGGAAGGAACTATACCAATGGTAAATATTTTCAAGCCTATTATTTGGTACAATAAAAGGTAGAGCAGAAAAAGGATCATAGGGGAGAGAAAGTAGGAGGAATGAGATGAAATGCTTTATTTGTAGCATATTGTATACCTTTTAATCGGTAAACTAAGTAGCGATCAGAATTTGTATAATTGTATCCATGATTTACGATATTATGCACATATCAACTAAACTTGATAAATCCTTGAGGAGATAAATGATAATGGTGCGTCACACAATTTGAGAGAGTTCAATACGTGTTTGTGATGTGGGTGAAGGGATGGAAAATAGGATGCAATTGGTATCCCTCCACTTTACATCCACATATTATTTAAAACCAACGAGACATAGGTGGATGCTTTCAATATCCAATTCTCATTTTCTTTAACAGAAATGGGCGTGAAAGCTCGAGGCATCAATTTTAATGCTTCAAGAATAGTTATTATCATTATTGATAAAGCTTCTTCTCAAATATCATCAAGGGAGGTGCTATTAACACCCCTAAACCTATTAATACACCTCCACTATTTTTTAAAATGGCTTATTTACTTAATACACCCATCAACATTCTCCAATTTACCCTTCCCTCAATTAAACCCCAATTAATTTAGAAAATTGCTTTAATTTTGCTTTGTTTAGTTTTCTGATATTTTCTGCCAGTAGCTTGCTTCCGCTTGTAGGATTATGGGTTACTTGATGTGGAATTTGCTACACAATGATGAATGATTGCAAAATTACAATGCATAATTATTCTATGCTTCGATTTTATGAAAGCGTGGCTTGTTTGTTGGATTAGAACAAGGATTTCAAAATGAGACTATTATTTTTCCTCTTTCTGTTGTCTATACATGCGTGCTTATGTAGTAGGCAACACGTTATCCATTTTTATACATACCATTTTTTATTTCTCGTGCTTTATATTTGTCCGTTCATCCACACATAGCAAACAAGAATATACAAATCATTCAATGAGATATACACAAAAAACATTTGCATAAGAAAATATAGTTACACAAAAGAGAACTAAATATGTTGGTGAAAAGAGACATAAGCATGTTTACCGTCGAGTTAGGGTTTGGGAATAAAGAAGGGGAGAGAAGAGAAGAGAGAGAAGAAGGGGAGAAGAAAGAGGGAAAATGGGGAGAAGGAAGAATGGGGGCGGATTATAAGGGGTGTATATAGAAATTTGGTGGGTGTATTTAGAAATTTGGTATGATACTAAGGACATTTTAGTCTTTTCGATATATGGCATTTTTTGTAATTAAAAAGAGGAGATGTATAAATAAGTTTTAGGGGTGTTAATAGCGCTCCCCTATCATCAAAGTCACATAAGTTTTTTCCTATATAACTCAACAACAATCATAAGCTTGTTGACATTACGTTATTAATCATTAACCATGATTAGCGGCAAACAAACTGTAAAAGGAGGTTGCAAATAAAAGTAAGACACGAGCCAACCCAAAATGATAACTATTCGCAATAATGATATTCACTAGAAAAAATAGTTAAAATAAATTAAACTGAAAGTAGTTGAAGCAGAAGAACACAGTTCATGAAAAAGAAGAATGCTAAATTAAAAGGTCAAAACTAACCCATCTTGCGGAGAATAGAAACCAAGGGTTCTTATGTTATCGCCTAGATCGAAACTTTAGCACTGTATCATCATAAAGCTCAAGGCACATTGAGTCAACAGAAGTGCCACACTTTCTCCATAATTTATCTTTTACAGCTTCTATTGTCATCTGAATAACAAAGACAAACAAAGTTATGCATCAAGCACACTGCACATAAGAAGCAAGCTGAATAATTAATCTCTCAGGTCAAATGCTATTTAGTGGTGGCAAATACAAAGTTTTTAGTCACGTAAAAAAACCAAGGATGTTGGAAAATTATACTTTATTTGGGATGATATTAAACTAACGTCACTAAAAGGATTCTATTTGAGACGATTTAAGGTGCTTCCTAAATCAATAACCTTTTTTCAGACATATAAAAATATCGTTAATCTTCAATTGTTCGTCACATAAAAAAACCCCGGGGATATTGGAAAATTATACTTTATTTGAGACGATATTAAACTAACTAAACTTTGAAAGGATTCTATTTGAGACGATTTAAGATCGTCCTAAATCAATAACCTTTTTAGGACATATAAAAACGTCGTTAATCTTCAATGTTTCGTCACGTAAAAAACCCCCGGGATGTTGGAAAATTATACTCTATTTGAGACGATATTAATATAACGTCACTAAAGGACTCTATTTGAGACGATTTGGTCGTCCCAAAAGAAAACGTCTCAAATTTCTTAATTTGTTGTCGTGATGGTTTTCATCGCATAACCTCGATGCGAGTTATGCAACCTGGTATGAAATTATTGCCGATTGGACATGGTATCGAGTTATGTAACACTATACCAAGTCGAGTTCGTGACTTGGTATCGTGTTACATAACTCGATCCGAAGTTACACGTTACTCGATCTTTGAGTAATGAGCTTTTGTGTCCAAACTTATGTATTTTGTGTTCTTTCTTCACTACAAAATTGGACGGAAAGTTTAATACATCTACGGAGTTCGGTTAATAAATGATATATCGAAAGAGCTTAATACTATTTTTGAGATACCCATAGGACAAACTGCCTTCAATGTTGGCCGGAAAATTTCAAAAAAAAGTTTGATATATATATATATATATATATATAGAGAGAGAGAGAGAGAGAGAGAGAGAGGCTATATCATGCGGTGAGACATGATGCACTAATCTCAACCATTCCCCTATAAACACCAAATGCTAGGATTAAAAGGGAATAATAATAGATTAAGTAATTAATTAAATCCCAATTAGGTTGTCAAAGCATCAATAATTGCTAACATTATTATGGGAAATCAGTTATAGAGAGAGAAAATCGCAATCAATATCACGATCCTCCTTCCAAAAACTCAGCAATCCTACGCAGAAATCTCAGAAACAACACAATATTTTACTTCCATTCCATTGAAGTCTTTCAAGATAGAAACATAGAAACAATCGAGAAAATCAACGTGAATCCATCCAAATGAGTTCAATTCAGAGCGGGGGAGAATCTTCTATGGTGAGAGAATCTTCGTGCACGACAAATTGATGGCGAATACATCGATAATGAAATAAATCTTGGTATAAGTATCTATAAAATGTTACTCGCAAATCGAGATGAAACAAACGATACATGTAGAACTCAAAATAAAGAACAATGCATATATACATGAAAACGATGGATATATATTATTTGGTTGATGTGTAATTAGTGATACACTATTCTATAATCTTTGTGAATTTGATGAAAATGAATATGATCGTATCAAAGTAATAATCCATATTAAAAATTTATCAATTATGTATTAATTACTAGATAATTTCGTGAGATACAATGCTAAAGCGCATATTGTGTGACATTAAAAACACTATGCATAAATATAATTTTTATGGTGTATAAATAGTTACTGAGTTCTTTGCTAAATTAGCACCGATTCAATGCATGTATAACAAATAATGTTACTATATATGCACTTCAATGCATAAATAGATTACTAACCACTTAAACAAATACTTAATGCGTTCTAACATCATTTTAATTTATTTACACATTCGTCTCATACTCGGTAGCATCTTTGCATATTTATCTTTATTTTAATGTATGCTTATCTTTATTTCAATGCATATTTAATGTTCGTCAATGCTCTGTACTTTATTAACATCATAACAATGATGCATATTTATCTTCATTTCGATGCATATATATTTTTATTTCGATGCATATTTAATGTTCGTTCAATGCATGTACATTTAATGTTCATTCGATTATGCATACTTTATTAACATCATAGCAAAAGTGATGCATATTTATCTTTATTTCGATGTATGTTTAATGTTCATTCAATGCTTGTACAACAAGCATAATCTTTATGGTCTAAACATAGTTATAGGTTCTTTGCTAAATTAGCACTTTGGTTCAATGCATATATAATAAAATGTTCTTGTATATATCATATGAATACTATCGTAGGAATAATGCATATTTATCTTTATTTTCTTTGTATACTTATATTCATTTCAATGTATAATTAGTGTTCAATCAATGCCTGTACGACATGTATCAATAGTAATAATGTAAGACAGAGGCTTGTCGTATCCCCATGATCAACAAAATATTGGATACCTGAAATTAACCAAGACAAGTACTGCGCGTGGGATTGCATTTTAGCTCATTGGAAAATGGCATTCAATTTTATAAGGAATGTGGATCAATTCTATAATGAATATGGCTCGTGTAGCGGATTTGATGTTCGCAAAAGTACGTTTAGAAGATTTAGAAACGGTGAAATTCATGTGCAATATATTGTGTGCAACAGATAAGGGTTTAAAAATGTTAATAACTCTGCCCAAAACATTGACATTGCCGACATCAACACCAACAAAAATAAAGAAACACGTAAAAGGGTGTTCAAACGAATCGATTGCAATGCACGTTGTATACTTGAATACACGAATGACAACGCATACGTGATCAGACATTTCGAAGAGCGTCACACAATTTCTTTGGCATCTGAATCATACAAACAATTTCTCAAGGTTAATAGAAATTTAAACTTTGGCCACCAAAAGTGCATCATGGACTGTTCTAGAGCAAATATCGAAACAACAAAGACTCATAAGCTATATATATATGCAGATGGTTGGGGGATACTCGCAAGTTGGTGCAGTTCAGATAGATTTTAAGAATTTTAAGAGGGATTTGAAAGCATACATATATGGTGCTGATGTAGAGATGGTCGTAGATGATTGTGAAAATCTTTTCACTAAAATGCAAGTGTACAATATAGCTAATAGATAGCAGCGAGCAATGTCGTATTCCTCAGAGATTGAATATGAAACACTTAGGCTATAGTAAAAATTGTATTCTAATTTTATTAATCAGTCAAAAATCAGATTTTTTTTATCTGAACTAAACCCTAAATTATCAAGTAAAAATATTTAAGTATTTATAAACCCGAACTACACAAGTTTTCACAAATATGAAAGCAACCCTAGGCACATAATCTCAACATGCTTCTTCAAGATTAATTCCAATTAATGTTTCATCAAAATCAGTTTATGTGTATTTATGGGTTCAATTCCTATATTAGTTTATAGCTGTTTAGAGACGAAGGAGCTCTATTTGGGATTCCATAGCCTACGCACTTTCCTTTAGGGGATCGAAGTTGGATGAATCTCCAGTGGTTCCTTCCGTCGGCGTCATCTAACCACGTTAGCAATCCAGAATAACTGTCTGCGAATGAAAAATTCTTCCCGATCTTGTGGTATTGACTGATGCTGTCTAGCACAAGGGCAATCAATAGGATTTCCCTGATCCTTCCTTCCCGAAAGGAAGAGCTTGAAATTCCTAATTGGATCTAGCCATTTTCTCCCTCCTGAGGCAAATAAACAGTTGATTAATACCAATTGCTAGCATCTTTACTAAACGATTAATATGAACTCCAAAAAGATCTTTGAATCGAAGTACTCCCCACAAACAATTATAAGCCTCCCGACTCTATACCCGTTTATGTTATGAACTCATTTTTTATAAGTTAGAACTCATCTCCGAATTATGAACTAAAAAATATGACATGCAAATTATTGATCACATAATCGACACGAAACAACCACTCGAATTCATAAATATAACACATAAACAAATTAAGAAAAACAATCAATATAGAATTAACATGACAGTTTTGACTATGCCCTAGGATCAGAAATATTTAGCCCAACATATTTGACAACAAATTCATAGGCAAACTTAAAATGAAATAGTGTGACATCGATTAAAGTACAAACATGAGATCCAAACTAAGAGGATAAATCTAAACTTGAAATCAAATAGTTTGTTCAATCTCGCTCTTGTTTCTCCGATAAACGAGGATAACATCTCTTCTACAGGTGCTTTCTTTTCAATGGACTCTGCTCTGCCTTGATTTCCCACATTAAAGCCCCAAGGTGGCTGCAAAACGTTTCTATTATTAGCATAAGAAAAGTTTTCGTGGTTTTTATGACCGGATGATAATATATGGGTGTTTGATTATTTCGATAATTGTTGTTGAAGTTCATTTGCCCCACAAAGTTCGCCTCTTCCTAAAAAACTATAGGATCTCTAGGAGTCGCATGCTGCATCGTATCCAGTTTCATGTTAAGCATGGACACTTGCTCGTGAGCATGACAACTTTAACCTCATCCTAGAGATCTCGCCACACCTTTGACATTAGATCTTTCGGATGGCCACCGGTAACTATTATTTGCCATCTTCTCAATTAATTCTAGTGCCTCTTCCGAATACTTCCCTAGTAGTGCACTTCCAGATGCAACATCTATAATAGTTTTCGTGTTGCCACTCAAACCATTATAAAAATAATGTACATGTTGGTAGTCGGGATATCAGGTTTGAGGGCACTTCCTCAACAATTCTATAAACCTATCCCATGCCTCATATAACGACTCTATATCTTGTTGCCTACACCGAGGGGATTTCACTTTTTTTGTAGCATTTTACTTGGGGGAAATACTTAGCCAAAAACCCGTTGACTTATTTCTCAGCCAATGCGGATGGCGTCAAATAAGATAACTATTCCTTAGCACTTTATCGTGTAGAGAGAATGGGAAAAGGCGGCATCAAATGATATCCTCAAAAATACCATTCATATTTACAATATCGCAAATTTCTAAAAATTATGCCATATACGCATTTGGGTCCTCAATGGCTCTCTCCCCAAACTAGTTATGCGACACCATCTGGATCAATGCCGGTTTAGTTCGTAATTGTTTATGTTAATTGACATATGGGCCACACCCCCATATCTTTGATTAACTTCCGACTGGAAGTAATCCCTAACTGCCTTTCTCATGTGTCTTTCCTCAATCTGGTTCTGCCCATTCGCCACCGGTGGGCGCTCCTTGTTATTTATGTTATTCACACCATCCCTATCATTCCCATCCGCCATCGCTTTGGATCTTTTTCTTAACTGTTTTGCTGTCTTTTCGATCTCTAGGTCAATGGGTATCTGTTGGATAGATTTGGAACATGTGATCATGCACTACTTGCACTCAACAAAAACAACGTTAGAACAAAGCAAATAAAAATAAAAAAATCGAAAAAAATAAAAAGTAAAAGAATAAAAGAATATTGCTTCAATTAAGATTGAACTACTTATTACTATATCTTGGTAGCATCTTTCAATCCCTGACAACGATGCCAAAAACTTGATCGTGAAAATCTTTTCACTAAACTGCAAGTGTACAATGTAGCTAGCGCAGATAGCGAGCAAAGTCGTATTCCTCAAGGAATGAATACGAAATACTTAAGATATAGTAAATATCATATTCCAATTTAATTGAAGCAGTCGAAAATCAAAAAATTATTTATCTAAACTAAACCCTAAATTATCAAGTAAAAATAATAAAGTATTTATAAACCCAAACTCCACAAATTTTCAACAAATACGAAAAGCAACCCTAAGCACATAATCTCAACATGCTTCTTCAAGATTAATTCTCTTTCATCTAAAATAAAGCCCTTTATTCCTTAGAGTTTTTAAGAGCGAATAAGTCTCAAGCTCTATTTGAATTGATGAATTTGGAGTTAAGGATTTCAAATCTATAATAATAAATCCGTTGAGGTTGTTTGAATAGAGTATTTCTATAATAAATTTCAAATATTTTGTAAGCTATTTTGGGAGTCATTTTTGAGGATTTCAAATTCATCTTAGATGAAGTCATTTGATATCATTTCCCTAAAAATCCTCTCCCAAAATCTAAATCCTTCTATCAAAATACAATGTGTATTGATAGTTGATACCACATGAGTTATCTAAAATATTGATTGGTTGATGATTTTGCAATAAAAATGTATCTAAACTCGAAAAAAAAAAAAAAAAAAGAAAAACGCAAGGAGATCAATTCTTTATGGCTAATTTATTGGTAGCTTTTCCTAAATATATGATGTAATGATTTTAAAGTATCTATTTTGTAGCACTATTTTAATGAATTGGAAACATTAAAACTGTAATATAAATTTATTATTCATCTTGTGACTAATGAAATTAATTTTCCTAACATTGAGTTTTTTTTTTAATTTTAATTTTTTATAGAATATAGAGGGCCCATTTTTTTTCCCGCACCAGGCCCTTTAAAACATAGGAACGGCCCTACTCGCCAGAGTTAGGCAATTGTGGATGGACTAAGAGACATGAGTGTGCTCGGCTTCTCGTTAATGTCCTTGGGACCATTTTGCTAAGGATGTAATGCATGTTGTAACACCGAAACTTGGGGAAATAAATCATATAATTTTATAAGTTAAGGATTTTGACTTGACCAATTAGGAATTTAAATGATTAAACATAATTAACACTTTCAAAATCAAAACTGCTATGAAAATAAACCTTATACTACTATCATTTCACTATTAATAATAGAGATTACAATAAACCTTATATTACTATTGTTTTACTATTAATAAAAGTATAGATGTATCCATTTATAATACTATTAATAATATTTTAGTAGGAATAGTAAATATATATGGTATAAAAAAAATCTGATTTGTATTTACCAAATACACTTCATAAAAACATCAATTGTTGCATTTAATCCATTAGCAAAAACTTACATTACGTTAAATTCAACCTCATTAATTAAACTTAATTATTATATGCCATAGTTAATACATACATTAAATTTAACTTTAACGCCAACTATCTAATATATATATATATATATGTATATGATCAAATGGGACCAAACCATTTAGGTAAGAACATAAGACCACATCTAGACCATTTGATTTAATAATCAATGGTCCAGATTTTACTCCCCATTTTAGGCATGGACGCCTAACATAAGGGTAGCAAAGTAATTTCGTGCTTTAAGTTAAGGGATATATTTGTAACTCCCCATTTTTTGAATTTGGTAAGTCAAAAACCGATATCTCATCCCGCGATTTCCTCAATTTTCCTCTTTCAAAAAATCGAAAATCAAATCGCTTGCTTCCCACAAACACACGATATTACACACGCACCAAAAATCTGCAAATCTATTTGAAGAGCGCAATTTGACCCATCCAAGAGTGCGTTTCGCTTTGTTCTTCGCTAGGGCTCAAACATCTCGAAATTTGTTTAATTTTTGGTATGATTTTAGTGTCTACTACTCGTTGCTAGGGTCCGAACGTCTCCGAATTTGGGTGTAAGTTTTTGATCGATTTTAGTGTTTCTTGCTGATAGGGTTCTATTTTAGTGTTTTCATTCTGTTCGATTTTAGGGTATACACATATATAGTGTTTTTCTTTCTTGCTGATAGGTTTGATGAATGGTGTTTTTCTTGTTGAATTTTTGTTCATATGTTGTGTGCTCGTAGTTTATATTTGTTTCGATTTCTCAGTTTCTATTTCTCATGTTCGATTTCTCACATTGTGCATTGTATTGTTAGTTGTGTAATAATGTATATTTAGTTACATAATAATATATATATTTTTTTGAGGAAATAATAATGTATATTTAGTTACATAATAATGTATATTTAGTTATGTAATATTGTATATGTAGCTTTGTGATAATGTATTTTTATGTATTTAATAATGTATGCTCAACTGTACGGTAATGTATATTTAGGTGTATAATATGTATGTTTAGTTATGTAATAATGCATATTTAGTTATAGAACACTGTATATTTTTAGTTGTGCGAGCATGTATATATGTTATGGAATTATGTATATTTAACTATAGAATAATGTACAGTTAGTTTTGTGATAATGTATATTTAGTGTTTTGTAATGTATACTTAGGTGTATAATAATGTATGTTTAGTTGTGTGATAATGTGTATATATATATATATATATATATGCAATAATGTATAATGAGCTATATGGTAATGTATATTTAGTTCTGTGAAAATGTATAGTTAGTTGTATTTTATTGTATACTTAATAGAGACATTGTGCATATTGTATTTTTTTGTATAATAATTGGTTCTATATTTTTGTAGGTTTGTTTTATCAACAAAATGGCCAAAAACAAGGGAAAAAGGGTTGCGGAGAGTGGGGCTGAAGACGAGCGGGGGAAGAGGGCGAAGGATTCATATCCGACATTATCCACTAGGTCGAATCCCAGGGTGTTGGTAAACGCGCTGGCTGATCTTTCCTCTGCACAAACGAATGCGATTGTGGATATGGGATTTGGAAGTTTGCTTTCCCTTTCAATTGTTGACTTCCCATCCCAGCTAACATTTTGGTTAGTGGAAAATTTTAATCCAGCTAGCTCAGAGTTGTTATTGGACAGTTTTAGACGTATTCACATTGAATCGATTGATGTCGAGAGGGTATTAGGGTTCCCTAATGGTCAGGAGATAGTTGTGAAGAAAACAAAGTCGGAGAGTTGTGATTTGTACAATGGATGGCCAACTATGTTTGAGAGGGAGGATTTCAGGGGTAACAACGAAGCAAGTGGCTACTAAAATGCGGAGCTTCGTGGATGTGTAGATGGTTTGGTTTAGAAGGCTTTTTGATACTAGTTGATTGCCTTCTTATGGGATTTTGTCTAGTGGATATGTGAATCCACATTTCCGAAAAATCCTCGAAGATGTCCGTAATGTTAGGAACCTAGCTTGGTGTGATCATACCTTGGCAACGTTGATTGAAAAAAGAGTCGATCGATCGAAAAAAAATCCGGAATTTAATGGCCCATTGTTATTTTTGACGGTAATATCTTTCCCTTGTTAAAATTGCATATTATTTTTTTGATTTGTTTGAAGCATGTTCTTTTTGACGTAATTTATGTAATTTCACAGGTGTTTTATGTCAATAGAGTTGTGTGCGTGAGAAGGAGTATTCCAAGGACAAGCCCCAGCGTGTTGGCTTGGAGTGGGGACAAAATAAAAGAAAGGAACAACAAAGTGATTGAGCTTGTCGGGTTTGGGCTGGGGTTTATTGAGCCTCTGTTCGATGGAGAAGGATTAATGGAGCCGCGTCTAATTTTGCCTGGGTCTAGGAGGGAGAAAAAACCCATAGGCCGGTGCGATGTTTATTTTAGTTATATATTATGTGTATTTAGTATTTCAAATATGTGTAGTTAGTGTTTAAATTGTGTACATCTGATATGTTTTGTATATTTAGTTTTGTGATTATGTATATTTAGTATGCAAAATTTGTATATGTACATTTACTGATTTAATACACATGTTTTGATGTGCAGAGTATTACTGACAGATTGCTTGACAGATTGAAATGTATGTCCTCCGACGTTGTTGAGATTATATCAATTCTGATCCGCTCCGAAGGATTTGGGCCGAGACGAGAATTTGCTATGATCGGGGATGTTGCGAGGGCTTGATATGCTCAAATGCATTACTGATCGGTGTTCGGCGTGCCCAATGACGAATCGGGAAGGGAGTGAAACTCAACAAAATAAAGCTTTTTGGAGCAAGTCGGAGAATATAGCGGCGATTGAGGCAATTGAAAGTGTACTTCTCAAGAGAGATGAATTTAAGAAATGGTGTGATGAGCCACCAAGCTTCTCTCTGTTGAAATTAATTTGTATTTTTCTCAAGAGTCATGTTCTAGATTTATCTAGGAGTATTGTTCTAGATGGTCAAATAATGTATTTACGAAGTCTGGTAATCTGCAACTAGAATTAAATTAAGGAGTCAATAGGTCATAAGATACTCTATAAATAGGTCTCCATGTACTCAATTGATGATTATCAAAAACCAATCTGAATAAAATCAAGAGCAGCATCTCTTTATCTTCCGTTGTGCCAACAAATTTGGCATCAGAGTCAATCAAAAAAGAGAGACAGAAAGAAACGAAAAGCAGCAAAAAAAAGAGAGAAAAATTGTTCAACCCATTAAAAATTTCAACCGAACAGAAGCTTTTAAATTCTTTGTCCACTAGCTTTGCAGATCTTTTGTTTAGCCCATTTTAATCATTCAACCCAATCCTTCCATTCTCATTTTTTTTAATTCATATCCTTCTGCAATTTTATTAGTCAGTGGGTCGTGGACAAAGCATTTTGTCTCACCGGAAATAAGTCCGGTCCGGTTTAATTGACTTTATTGTTTTCTCAAGCAACGACAAGAGTACTCAATGCTTGGAAATTCAAGTCTCACTATGTTCAAATATTCTCCAAGTGAAGTACCAATTTTCAAGGCGAACATTATGATTATTGGAGCAAGTGAAATGAGAGACTTCTTCATCTCTCATGATCTTTGGGATATAATCGAAATCTTATGACGAACCCCCGAAAGTGGAAGTTCTACGAGTGGAATGAATCAAAGCGGAAGGAGTACAAAGAAAACCGGAGGAAGGATAACACCGCTCTTTGCTACATTAAGCAAGGGGTAAGCAAGTCTATATACCCCGTATTTTCAATAAGAAAAAGGCAAAAGATGCTTTGGAAGTTTTGCGAGAAAGAGTTCCAAGGAATGATAAAGTAGTCTCCATAAAATTGCAATCATTATGGAGAGATTTCGATACTTTGTTGATGAAAGAAACCGAAAAACGATGTAATTTTTCACAAGATCTCTCATATTGTGAATCTTATTAAAAGCCTTGGTGACAACATTCCACAAAAGAAGGTGATTGAGAAGATTCTTTTGAAGCTTACCACCAAAATATGATCATTGTGTGGCAGCCATAGAAGAAGCGAAAGATCTCTCGAAAATAATGATGCATGAATTGATGAGTTCCTTGCAATCACACGAGCAAAGGATTAATCGATCGTCTAATCAGTCCATGGAGCAAGCTTTTCAATCAAGTGTTTATATTTCAGAAAAACCACGCGACAATTCGCGACAAAGAAAGGGCAATTTTTGGAAAAATCGCTTTAGACAAAATCGTCAAAATAAGAAAGATGAACGTGAAAAGAATTTTGAAGAAAAAGGAGCAACCTCAAAAATTCGAGAGATGGTCCATATTACATCATTTGCCAAAAGACCAACCACAATTCCAAAGATTGTCGATATAGATGTAAAAGATGCGTAATCCCTAATCATTCACAAAGGGATTCTTTGGCATCAAAAAAAGAAGAACATGTGGAAGCTAATTTTACGAAGGAGGAAGACTCGAAAATTTGTTCTACACAAGCCTAAATGCGAACTTGAGCCTCTTCCAATGTTTGGTATTTGGATAGCGGTTATAGCAACCATATGACAGAAATCGAAATCTTTTCGAGCAACTTGATTCTCGGATGCGGCTCTCAAGTAAAGCTTGGTGATGGAAATATTCAAAATGTAGAAGGAAAAGGAACCATCGGTGTCTACACCAAAAGAGGTTACAAGAAGTTTATTCACGATGTTCTTTACACGCCTAAATTAACTCAAAATCTTTTTAGTGTTGGACAACTCATGCAAAATGGGTATTCTGTCACATTTGACGATGGAAAATGCACTATATTTGATAAGAAAAAGAGTGCAATTGTTGTTGAAATTCAAATGAATATAAAGAAGGTCTTCCTCTTATCATGCCATTCGGAAATCAATTTGCCTTTAATTCGAATCCATGAATGTGTCCGCTTTATGGCACTTGAGATATGGTCATTTGAACACAAACGAACTCCGCACTCTCAAGCAAAAGAAAATGGTTGAAGGGCTTCCGATATTAAAAATGAAGATCATTTGTGAAGGTTGCGTTTATGGAAAAATACATCGTTTACCTTTTCCAAAAACATCTTCGGGCAAAGAAACCTTTGGAGTTAGTGCATTCGGATATTTGTGGTCTGGTGCGAACTCCATCTTTGAACGGTAAATGGTATTTTATTCTATTTATTGACGATTATAGTCGGATGATGTGGGTATTCTTTCTTCATGAGAAATCAGAAGCGTTTTCAGTATTTCTCCAATTCAAAGTAAAGACAGAAACTCAAAGTGGTTTCAAAATAAAGATGCTCCGAACGGATCATGGAGGGGAGTTCATAAGCTCTCCATTTTTAAAATATTGCAAGGAGAACGGTATTCAAAGGCAACTCACAATACCAAGCCCTCAAATGAGCAGAGTCATTGAAAGAAAAAATCGGACGGTGGTCGAAATGGCAAGAAGCATGTTGAAAGGGAAAAAATTACCAAACAATTTATGGGCAGAAGCTGTGGATAGTGCTGTTTATTTACTAAACAGATCACCGACAAAAGCAGTCCGAAATCAGACTCCATTTGAAGCTTGGAATCAACGGGAGCCTGTAATTGATCACTTGAGAATTTTTGGGTGCATCGCTTACACTCATATCCCTGTAGAACAACGAGAAACATTTGACAAGAAGGGAGAAAAATTTATTTTCATTGGCTACGAGTGATGAATCAAAAGGATCTGATTGCTCAATCCAAGCTCCGATCAACTTATAATCTCAAGAGATGTAATTTTTGATGAAAGTGCAATATGGGAGTGGAAGACGCCAAATGAAGCACCTCATTTAAATGCAGAATTTACCGAGCCACTTTCAACACAGGGAGTATTTCAAGAGCCAAGTACCTCATCAGCTCCTCAAAAAACATCAGTCTCAAGTTATGAAAGTCCGGATAATCAAGAAAGTCTGTGAAAAAATTGGATCGTTGAAAGATATTTATGAGAACTGCGATGTTGCATTTTTTCGTGAACACGAGATTTTCAAGAAGTCGCAAAGGAGCAAGTTTGGATTGACACAATGAAAGAAGAAATTTATATGATTGAAAAAAATAAAACTTGGGAGCTTGTTGACTTATCCGGCAAAAAAGATGTCATTGGCTTGAAGTGGATTTACAAAACCAAGTTTAATGAAGATGGTTCGGTGAAAAAATATAAAGCGCGTCTGGTTGCGAAGGGATATTCCCAACAACCCGTTATTAATTTCAACGAAACATTTTCCCCAGTTGCGAGAATTGAAACAATCCGGACTGCACTTGCTATTGCAGCAAATTTTGAGCTAAAAATTTACCAACTAGACGTAAAGTCTGCATTTTTGAATGGAGAACTTGAGGAGGAAATTTACGTTGAGCAACCGCAAGGGTTTGTGGTAAACAAAAGCGAAGATAAAGTGTATCAGCTTCGAAAAGCTCTATACGGGCTTAAGTAAGCGCCGCAAGCGTGGAATAATAAAATTGACGAATTTTTTTGTCAAAGTGGTTTTCAAAAAAGTCCCAATGAACCATCACTCTACATCAAGAAAAATGGTTCGGATTTTCTTGTGATATGTTTATACATCGATGAGTTGATCTATTTTGGGACAAACGGAAAACAGGTCAAAGATTTCAAGAAGCAAATGATGAGCAAGTTAGAGATGACTGACCTCGGTATGATGAGATATTTATTGGGAATTCAAGTTGTGCAAGGTAAAGGGAGAATTTTTCTTTCACAAGAAAAATATATCGAAAATTTGTTGGAAAGATTTCACATGGCAAAGTGCAAACCCGTTTCAACCCCAATGATGTTCAATGAAAAATTGCAAAGAAAAGGATGGCGCTTATCGGGCGGATGCTTCGCTCTTGGAGTCTAGTGGGTTCTCGATTTATGTTACCCATACTAGACTCGATATAGCTTTCTCCGTAGCGTTGTTTCGAGATATGACTAATCCAAGTAAAAATCATTTCACAATCGCAAAGAGGATACTTCGTTATCTTGGTGTGACGAAGAAGCAAGGAATTTTGTATGAAAAAAATGATGAGTGCAAATTGCTTGGTTATTCAAGCGATGATGGGGCGGATCGGTTGACGATCGAAAAAGCACATCGGGCTATATTTTGTGCCTTAGCTCGAATATAATCTCTTGGAGTTCAAGAAAATAAAAAACAGTTGGTTTGTCATCCTCTCGAGCGGGCGAGAATATGCAGCAATTGCGATCTTTGCATGTCAAGTAGTTTGGTTTGCGAAGATTGTTGGGAGATTTGCAATTAAAGTAGCCGGAGCTACCACAATTTTTGTGACAATAAGTCGCTATTTTAATGACAAAGAATCCTGTGTTTCATGCTTGTTCAAAACACATAGAGCTTCGTCATCACTTTGTACGGGACTTGGTTGGAAAAGATATAAATATTGACTACATCAGCACAAGTGAACAACTGGCAGATATTCTGACCAAGGCCGTCACTTTTGAGAAGTTTGAGAAGCATACAAGTCAGCTAAAAATTACAAATTAAGCAAGGGTGTTGAAATTAATTTGTATTTTTCTCAAGAGTCATGTTCTAGATTTATCTAGGAGTATTGTTCTAGATGGTCAAATAATGTATTTATGAAGGCTTGGTAATCGCAACTAGAATTAAATTAAGGAGTATAGAGGTCATAAGATACTCTATAAATAGGTCTCCATGTACTCAATTGATGATTATCAAAAACCAATCTGAATAAAATCAAGAGCAGCAACTCTTTATCTTCCGTTGTGCCAACACTGTCTTGGCTTGATCCAAGATACAAATATCGGTAGGTGGGATGACATTCTCGACACGTCTCGGCACTACGAGAAGAGTGTCAATGAGGAGGGACATGTGCGAGATGGTGGTCAGTAAGTAATTTGAGGTCAGTATTTTCCTTTGTTTTTATTTTCTCGGTTTCTATATTTATATTACTTATATATTATGTTTATTTAGTTTCATTTTATGTATTTTACTTTCACATTGCTTCTCATATATATTGCCTGTTTGAATTACTATTATATTATGTATATTTAGTTTTGTATCATGTGTAGTTAGTTTTATATTTATGTATATTTATTTTTGTATCATGTATAGTTAGTTTTGTATTATGTATAGTTAGTTTTATATTATGTATAGTTAGTTTAATATTATGTATTTTTGTTTTGTAGGTTCAAGATTCCGAGGCTGGTGGTTACGGGGGGCATGATGCTCATTTGAGTGAGAAATCAAAGATTGTATGTATTTGTTTTTCAACTTTTATGATTTCTATCATCGTAGTGAATACGAGTTCATAATTATTCGAATTGTGTTTGTAGGATGTTGAAACGGAGGTTGATCGTGTGAAGCCTGGCGGTTCTGGGAGGTCAAGGGGCAAGGCTACATTACCCTAGAAAGATCTAAGAAGGTTTTTACCCGGAGAGGTTCCAGGAAGACAAAGAAAATAGAGGCACTATCTTCTCCTTTTGTGGCTAGACAGATCGATGTTGCCTCGAAGCCAAATCAAACCGAGAATATGATTGCAAAATGGCTTTTTCAAAATCCTGGGATGGATAAGTAAGGGTTCGGTTCTCATACAACTCATTAGTTTTTTTTTCTTTCCTACATTGTAATTCTTTTTTTTTTCCATGTGGGGAGGATATCATTTTTAACGCAGGTGATAAGCTTTTGTCGAGGGAGGTATTGGAGACCATGCATCCGAAAGGGTATATTAATGTGTCAATTTTGGACATTTGGACATGAATGTTGAACCTGAATGAGAGATTGAGGAGTAGTAGTTCACCCAATAGATTCTTTGCTTCTTGTTATTTGACTGTATGGTTATTATTTTTTATTTTTCATTTTTCCTGTTGTGTTTTTTCAGGCCATCAATTCTATGATTTTAATTTTTATTATTGTGTATTTATTGTAGTTGTACACGGTTGTTAGTCTAGGGGACGACGTAGATGGGAAAGTTTGTGTATGAGTTGTTTGAGCGAGGACTCGTCTGAGCTCGGTGACCGAGCTCAGAAAAATTGAACAACTTTTATATTGTAAAATCTTATTAATTTTACTCTCTTTTTTTGCAACTCTTATTTGTTCAAGTATTAGCATTTTAATTTATTGTCCGTTTTAGTTTTTTTCCCGATTTGTAAGAGCGAGCACATTTTTCTTGTGAACTTTGATGTGAAGAGGTTTAAATGCCATATCATTGATAAACTGCATTGGTGGAAGCAACCAGGACAAGTATGGAGATCTAGGACAAGTTGGTGAGTTATGTTTTTTTGTTGTTCAAGCGGATATGCATGTTTTATATTTATGAGTGTTAAAATATATATTTAGTTATTAGAATTTGTACATATAAGATTAAATATTTGAAATGCTTTAGTGTATGTTTATATTTTTGTTGGGTGTTTAAATAGGTGTGTAATGTTGTATACTTAAGTATTCAATTATGTATAGTTATTTAATATGATATGGTTATCTCGTATTATATAGTCTATGAAGTTTAATGTTGTTTTCCATGGTATATTCGTATGCTCGGATGTCTTTGGATTACTTGGAAGGTAAAGGATGTGCGCAAATGGCGGGTGTTGTCCGTAAATGCGTCGTCCAGACTATGCATGCCTTGGAGAGGCACCACAAACAAAGTTGATTGTCGTATATATGCTATGAGGCATAAGAGAGCTACATGGGCGGTGGCACCAAGGGATAGGATTGTGGTCTTGAGAAGAACAATTCTTCTCAATTGTCTAACATGCGCATGAAGTATTCGACTGTAATAATCTTCCACTCAAAGAATGAGCAAAAGGATTGGGTGTATGGAAGAAGCCAGAATGTTTTGGACGGGGAGAAAATATTGTAGTGCTGTTTTAATAGACAATTTACTATATATATTTCTGATCATCTTTTTGTATAATTAGTTTACTATGTTTGGTGTTTTTTTGTTAGAGTCATTTATACTTTAATTCGTAGGAGTTTTTGTATATGACTTAGATGTTTCGTTGAATTCTGGATATGAATGGATCACAACATGGGTTGTTTTCTTTTTAATCAATATAACTTTGTATTTTTATGTACACTTCGTCCGAATGTTGTCATATAACAATAATATTATATATGTAGTTACAACATTTTGTATACTTACGCATAAAATTATGTATAGTTAAGTAGACTATATATTTTGTATATGTAGTTATTAAATTTTGTATATTTACGCATAAGATTATGTATAAAATCCATACAATGTATATTAAATGTAATTTGTATACGTAGTCAATAAAATTGTATACATAGTTATAAAAATTTGTATAATTACGCATAAGATTATGTATTTTAAACATTTGTGCCATGTATTGATCCGATGTTGTCATATAAAAACGATGTATAGTCAAACACATATAATGTATAAATAGGTTGCGAGATATTGTATGTTTAGGCATAGGATTATGTACAACACACATAAATTGCCATAGTGTGTTGTATATGTATATTTTAGCATCCGATAATGTATATTTAGTTTGCCAATGTCGTATATATTACACAAAAAATTGTATCATATCACGGAATAAAAAACAATTGATATTCGAGACGTGGAATTGAAATCAATAACAAATACACATTGCTCGGGGAGGCGGTGCGGGTCGGGCATGTCCTGCGTTTATGTGTCCCAACCTCACCAAATGTCCCACATTTTCTTTTAAGTTTTGTGCTCGCTTTTATGGCTTTTTCTCTTTGTCTTTGGAGTGCTTTTGGATGACTACCACTCTTCCCTTTGTTCTTGGCTTGCTTCGGTGGTAACACGGTAATGTCTAATTATGAAGTTGAGTCGCAATAGGATTCCATTATTGATTGCTTGCTGGCCACATAAGTTTTGTGTTGTTCCTTGAATAACTTAGCTTTCATTTTCGATATGATACGTGATAGATTTGACAATTTTTCAATATCCCCCTGTGCAAGACCGATACAACTATGAAAATCCGCCCACAAAGTGTTTAGTGTTCTTGCAGCCTCGATTCCTCCCAGAAATTGGTACATGTGTCCATTCTTAGAATGTGAAATGAACGAGGTTTCTTTCATCCAACGTGGAGCCAAATATTGAGCTGGAATTTCATCGCAATCCTTGAGTATTACAAATATATGTCGACATAGGAGTCGCATTTGCTCAAACAACTTGCAACTACATTTGGCTAGTGCATCCATCTTGCATTTTGTCACTTCAAACACCCCACTTTCTTCCTTTATTGTGTACGAGATCTCTTGTGTATTGTCATTGATCTGTATAACTGAGCAATGGTAGCACGCTTCTTTAATTTCCTTGCTCACTTCATAAAATATGGCATGCATGTACACTAAAGAAGCATGCTTTTCAATGTTCAATGGTGTGAGGCAATATAGAAGGGAGGTTTGGCACTGATTGTTCAATTTATCATTATAATGTCGCTGGGATTCCATTGCGCTCTCTAAATGCATTACAAATTCAACCAATTTTGATTGAGGATTTGTAAAATTACCAAACCAGCTATTTGTGCTTTCCAATCTTGACGTAGTTTTTAGAAGTCCACTCATGGGCACGTCTCTAAAGTATGCGGGAATCCAGCTCTGCTATATATCATACATAACTGTGAACCATAGATGTGAGGCTAGATTGAAATCATCTATAATTTCCTGCCATTGTTTCTCAAATTCAGTTGTTGTAATGTAGTTATCCCACATGATTGATTTTAGCCGATTGATGAAATTTTTATCCTTGAACAGGTTGGGACCGACTTTGACACTAACTTTCTCCATTATGTGCCACACACACAATCTGTGTTTTTCCTTCTTGAAGATTGATTGTATTGCATTCTTCATGGCCGGGTCTTGGTCTATTACTATATAATATGATTCCTTACCAACAACATCTAAGAGTCGCTCGAACAACCATGTATAAGACTCTTCATCCTTGTTAAGTTGGTTTTTATACCAATGTATTGAGTATTATAGACTAGGATTTTGCGGGGTTTTCAAGTATTTTAGCATCGTTTGAGTCGAGTTTGTGTCATTAGTTGTCGTTTGAGAGTCGAGATAGGTCTTGGATGCCGAAATTGATGAAAACAGCGAAAAACGTGTTTGGGTGGAAGAAATCGCATTTGAAGAAGAGGAAAAGAAGAAAATCGCATTTTTAAGGCTTGAGTCGTCTTAGCGCGCTGCGGCTGCATTTCTAAGACCCCAGCTGCGGGGTGAAAACCGGCAGCGTAAAATTTTTAAGAGCGCTGCGCTTCCGTCCTTAGCGCCGCAGCGCCTTTAGATGGTGCGAAAATAGCGCTGCAGCGCCCATCTTTAGTGCACTAGCCGAGCGGATATTTGAGACGGGCGCCAAGCAGTCATGCCGTCTTTATGTGGCCATAGCGCTCAAGGAAATTACAATGTAACTTATTCCTTTTTCTTGGACTTTTGTGGGAGTATAAATAGAGGTCTTGGGGCGTGAAATTAGGGATCTTGGACCCTTGGGCGCCAACAAAACAACTAGAAGACAATAGAGAAGGCTTGGAATATCTTGGGAAAGGCTTGGGAGAAGAAGATTGAAGGATTCTACCATCTAGAAATAGAGAAGATTCCCCAACTCTTATTCTTATTTTGTTGCTTTCTTCATATCTTGTAAGATGTATTGTTGTATTCCTATGGATTCATTTTCTTCAATCATGAGCTAAACTCTATAATTCTAGAGGGATGATGTAATCATTGTTTGAACTTATGTTTTGAAATTGTGGTTTGTCAATCTAGATCTATCAATTTATTTGTGCTATTTGGATCTATTGCTTCTAAATTACTTGATCAATCATTTAGATTGTTTGGTGTATTTGATTTGACACTTGAGAGAGGTAATTGAATACATGACCTTTGAATAGCATAACCTAGATTTCACGAGAATTGAGAGATTTATGAATCCTTTGAAGTCATTTATCAAGATTCATAGTTTTTATTGAGATTTTAATTGGTGATTTTTATAGAGATATTGATTTCCCAATTGAATCTAAAATCATTTGGCACTTGAGAGAGGGAATGATTAGTGTAGAAATCTTGACTTATAAATTGGTAATTGATGATTGATAAACCATATTGACAACATAAGGGATAACTAGATTCATCATACCTCTAGAATTCATTTAATCATTTGGATAAACTCATTGATATTTTCATATTCTTGATTTATTTTTGGTATTTTTAGCATAATCAACTCCATCAAATATTGAATTTCTAAATAAAGTTAGACTACTATATTATAGTACTTAGCAATAATTCGATAATTATTCCTGTAGATTCGACAACCTTACTTCTCTATATTAAAACTTGACACCGTAGACTTGCGGTTAGAAAATTATCTAACAAGTTTTTGGCGCCGTTGCCGGGGAATAATTCATCTTATTTGCGCTAATATTATTACTTAGTAGTTTTACTTTAATTTAGATTGGTTTCTTTTATTACAATAGGGTCATTGTCATTTTTGTGTTTTCTTGTTGATGCGAAAAAATGAAAGTGCTAATTTAATCTTATTTGATCCGAAATTGAAAGAACGCTTCGAAAGATTAGAGCCGCATGAAGAATCGAGTTCACAAAAATGGCAGGAATCGGTGATGATGAAGCGCATACCTATTGTTGCACCACTAGGAAAGGGCCATTCGGGATTATTTTCGACCAACCACAAATCAAAACTATTCGGTATTGTTCGCCAACCTATCAATGCGAACAATTTTGAATTGAAGCCGGCCTTAATAAACATGGTGCAACAAAATCAGTTTGGGGGTAGTCGTAGACGACCCGAATGCTCATTTGGCTATTTTTCTTGAGATATGTGACACTATCAAAATGAATGGGGTTCCCGATGAAGCTATTCGGTTGAGGTTATTTCCGTTTTCACTTCGAGATAAAGCTAGGACACGGTGGCTTCAAACCTTTCCACCGGAAGTATCACTAGTTGGAATGATCTCTTGAAAAATTCATGGCAAAATTCTTTCCACCTAGTAAGACACTTCAACGAAAAGTGAGATTGCTCAATTTCATCAACTAGACTTTGAGCCACTCTACGAAGCTTGGGAGCGATTCAAAGAATTATTGAGGAGGTGTCCACAACACGGGTATGATTGGCAAAAGGTTCAATATTTTTACAATGGTATGAATGGGCATTCAAGAACTATTATAGATCTTTGCGGTAGGAGGTACATTGATGGCTAAAACTCCAAGTGAAGCCATGCTTTTACTCGAAGAGATGGCTGCCAATAGTTATCAATGGCCGTCTACGAAAGATCTACGCCAAGAAAAAGTTGCGGTGTTCTTGAACTTGATACTATGTCCGCATTGGCCTCTCAAATTTCCGCCTTGTCAAAGCAAATTGCTACACTAAGTCCGGGTGGAAAACAACAATCGAGGCCGTCATGGAGATAAGTCAAGAAATTGTGAATCCGATACGGAACAAGCGAATTATGTGAATAATCGGGGTTTCAACAATAGAGGGAATCAATTGCCGACACACTATCATCAGGGACTTCGCAATCATGAAAACTTCTCGTATAGCAATACGAGAAATGTGTTACAACCACCTCGGGATATCGAGAATCAAGCAAGTACGAGCACACATGTGGGAGAACAAAAGCCATCTTTGGAGGAATTACTTAGTTCATTCCTTGTAGAATCAAGAGCAAGGATGAACAAAGCCGATTCTAACATAGAAAATGCGGGTTCAAGGGTGACAACAATTGAAAGTCATCTTAAATCTTTGGGGACACATGTGGGTCAATTGGCCACGGCTATTAATTCACAAACAGAAAGTTGATACATTTCCAAGTAACACCGAGGTGAACCCCGGGAACATTGCAAGGCCATTAAGTTGAGAAGTGGGACGGAATATGATGAACCAGATGCCTGCTCATGCCACCAAAGAACGAAGCAAAGCTGAAACACTCCAAAATGAAGAGGGCATTGATAAGCAATCAGAAAAGGCAAAAATTGAGGTAAAACCAACTTCCAATTCTGATAATGTGTTACCAAATGCTCTTCCTTTTCCACAGAGATTTCAGAAGAAAAAGTTGGACGCTCAATTTTCCAAGTTTTTGGAAATATTCAAGAAAATTCACATCAACATCCCTTTTGCCGATGCACTCGAGCAAATGCCAAACTATGCAAAATTCATGAAGGATGTGATGTCGAGAAAGAGAAGGTTGGAAGCATATGAGACGGTCAATCTCACGGAAGAGTGTAGCGCCATTTTGCAAAGAAAACTACCACAAAAATTAAGAGATCCGGGGAGTTTCACTATCCCTTGCACTATTGGTGATTCTTATTTTAATAAAGCTCTTTGTGATTTAGGTGCTAGCATTAATCTTATGCCGTTGTCTGTTTTCAGGAAACTTGGCCTTGGAGAAATAACGCCATCCACCATCACATTGCAATTAGCCGATAGATCACTCACCTATCCAAGAGGAGTGATTGAAGATGTGTTGATCAAAGTGGATAAATTCATATTTCCGGCGGACTTTGTGGTGTTGGATATGGAGGAAGATCATGAAATGCCATTGATTCTTGGGAGACCTTTTCTAGCAACGGGACGAGCTTTAATTGACGTGCAACGAGGAGAGTTAACATTACGGGTAAATGATGATGAGGTACTATTTAACATTTATAAAGCAATGAAATTTCAAGAGGAACCTCACACATGTCATTTTATTGATAAAATCGAACAATGTGATCAAACGGAAGTTATAAAACAAGATTTAAAAGATCCGTTAGAACATTGTTTGATTAATTCAATAATGAAATGTGATGAGGAAGATAGTGATGATATTGATTTGCTTGAGTTTATTCTTTCCCTTGAGGCTAAAGAAATTGTAAAAGAAAAACAAAAGGAAGCATTAGAAAATGCCAATATTGAAAATATTCGAAAGGTACTTTAGAACTAAAGGAACGGGGAACATCTTCAATATGCATTTTTGGGAAAAGATAAAACTTACCCGGTAATTGTTTCTGCTTCATTATCTTCATCCGAATTGGATAAGTTGTTGCGTGTGCTTCGTGAACATAAGTCGGCCTTAGGTTGGTATATTTCTGATTTGAAAGGTATAAGTCCTTCCATTGTAATGCACAAAATTTTAATGGAAGAATCTTATAAACCATCTATTGAACACCAAAGACGACTTAATCCCGCAATGAAAGAAGTCGTGAGAAATGAGGTTTTAAAGTGGCTAAAGGCAGGTATAATTTATGCCATTTCTGATAGTTCATGGGTGAGTCCGGTACAGGTTGTCCCTAAAAAGGGAGGTATGACAGTGGTGAAAAATGATAACAATGAATTAATTTCTACACGAACTGTCACAGGATGGCGAGTATGTATTGACTATAGAAAATTGAATAAAGCTACTCGTAAGGATCATTTTCCCCTCCCCTTTATTGATCAAATGTTGGACAGGTTGGCAGGTTACGAATATTATTGTTTTCTTGATGGCTATTCAGGATACAATCAAATCGCCATTGCCCCGAAGATCAATAAAAGACTACTTTTACATGTCCATATGGTACTTTTGCATTTCGCAGGATGCCATTTGGATTATGTAATGCACCGCTACTTTTCGAGGTGTATGATGGCGATCTTTCATGGTATGGTTGAGGAAATCATGGAAATTTTTATGGACGATTTTTCTGTTTTTGGTACTTCTTTTGACCATTGTTTGCATAACTTATCTATGGTTTTGCAACGTTGTGAGGAAACTAATCTTGTGCTCAATTGGGAAAAATGTCACTTTATGGTCAAAGAAGGGATTGTACTTGGACATCGTATTTCTTGTACGAGGTTTGGAAGTTGTGGGGCGAAGGTTGTGGCTATTGAAAAGCTACCCCCACCTTCAAATGTGAAAGGCATAAGAAGCTTTTTAGGGCATGCGAGGATTTTATAGGAGATTCATAAAAGATTTTTCAAAAATTGTTAAACCACTTTGTAATCTCCTTGAAAAAGATGCTATCTTTTGCTTTGATGAGTTGTGTTTGCGAGGCATTTGAGCAGGATAAAAAAGGCACTCATTTCACTCACTCGATTATGATAGTGCCGGATTGGACTCAACCATTTGAGCTCATGTGCGATGCAAGTGATTATGCAGTGGGTGCCGTTCTCGGTCAAAGGCGAGACAGAATTTTTAAAGCTATTTACTACGCAAGTAGGACCATGGACAACGCCCAACAAAACTACACCACCACGAGAAAAAGAGATGTTGGCGGTAGTTTTTGCATTCGATAAATTCGAGCATACTTGGTGGGTACAAAGGTGATTGTTTACGGATCATGCGGCAATCCGATATCTTTTCTCCAAAAAGGATGCAAAACCTCGATTAATTCGATGGATTTTGCTCTTGCAAGAATTTGATATTGAGATTCGAGATAAAAAAGGAAGCGAGAATGGGGTTGCCGATCATCTATCCCGTCTTGAGCAACCTTACGAGGTGATTGAGAGTCCAATAAAAGAATCATTTCCTGATGAACAAATTATGCGCCGAGACATCATTACCCTGGTACGCAGATTTTGTTAATTACCTGGCGGGAGGAGTTTTGCCACCGGACTTGACTTCACACCAAAAGAAAAAATTCTTACATGATGTTAAGTCTTATTTGTGGGATGATCCGTTACTGTTCAAGAGATGCGCGGATTCTATCATTCGCCGTTGTGTTCCTAAGGAAGAAATTGGAGAGATTCTTCAACATTGTCATTCATCATCTTATGGGGACATTTCGGGCCAACCCGAACAATTTTGCAAAGGTATTACAATCTGGTTTTTATTGGCCAACATTATTCAAGGATTGTTATGCCTTTGTGAAAACTTGTGATCGATGCCAAAGGGTGGTAATATTTCACGGCGTCATGAGCTTCCTTTGACAAACATAATGGAGGTGGAGTTGTTTGATGTATGGGGTATTGACTTTATGGGGCCATTTCCGCGTCCTATGGAAATTTGTACATTTTGCTTGCGGTTGATTACGTCTCCAAGTGGGTTGAGGCGATTGCTACACCAACGAATGATGCTAAGGTAGTACTCAAATTCTTGCACAAGCATATTTTCACTCGGTTCGGTACTCCTCGAGCTATTGTAAGTGATGAAGGTACGCATTTTTGTAATAAATTATTTAATAACCTTCTTGCTAAATTTGGTGTGCGTCATAAGATTGCGCTTGGTTATCATCCTCAATCCAATGGTCATTTGAAATTTCCAATCGTGAAGTGAAACAAATTCTTGAAAAAACGGTGAGTTTTAATCGAAAGGATTGGGCACAAAAGCTCGATGATGCTTTGTGGGCTTATCGCCGACGGCTTATAAAACACCCATTGGTATGTCACCATATCGATTGGTGTTTGGTAAAAGCGTGCCATTTGCCATTGAACTTGAGCATCGAGCTTATTGGGCAATTAAGAAATTGAATTTTAACTTGAAGGAGGCGGTGAAAACCGATTACTTCAATTAAACGAAATGGAAGAATTTCGTCAAAAATCATATGAAAATGCCAAAATGTATAAAGAAAAAATGAAAAAATGGCATGATCAAATGATTTTGCGGCGTGAATTCTTGCCCGCCAACAAGTATTATTGTTCAATTCTCGATTGAAACTCTTTCCGGTAAACTCAAATCACGATGGTCAGGACCATTTGTGGTGGAACGGGTGTTTCCCTATGGTGCGGTCGAGTTGAGAGGAAACGATGGGAATTCATTCCAAGTGAACGGACAACGATTGAAACATTATTTTGGAAATGAAGCAAGGAAGGTTTTAAATCTTCCACTTGGTGATGACATTTCTTGAGCCGAGTAGTCAAGTCCGGCTAATGACTATAAATTTAGCGCTTCTTGGGAGGCAACCTAAGTGATTTTTGTGTGATTGCATTTTATTGTGATTTTATTTTCTTTAATTTTGGCTTATTTTTATTTATTTGGATTTGGTGTGATTTTTTTTTTTTTGTGTATTTATGTGAATCAAATTTTGTGTGGTTTTAATTTGTTTTTATTTATATAAAATAATAATAATAATAATAAAAAAAGGGGTTAGCTAGCAGTGCCGGATTGGTCATTGTTTGCAAAAGGAGTAAAAAAAAGGCGAACGCAAAGTCGTGCGAAAAGCGCAGAGATCTTGAGATCTTAGCGCCGAACATGAGACCAGCCCAAGGTCTTGGGTCTTTAAGTTTGAACGGGAATTCATCTTTTCATTTCTTTCTCAATAAAACACATCCCCTCATCCTCTTCCATCTTCTCTACACATAAGCACGCACAACCTCTGAATCTTGCACCACTCGAGGAGCACTTAAGCATCTTAATCCTCATTTTCATCCTCTCTATCATCTAGGTAAGGTGGTTTAATTTGTACATCCCTTTTCCCCAATTATTGACCTAATATGGAGAACTTGTCAATATTCCTTGCAATTTCGAAATTCATGTTTAATTGTTGGATAAATTGTTGGGATATATGATTGATGTATGTTAGAATTAGGTTGGTATTGATAATTGGGCATGAATTATTCTATGAATTTGGTGTTAATCTCTTGTCATCACTATGCTCACAAGGTGTTTGTCAAAATGCTCCAATGAAAAATCTTACACCTATGCATTTCATTCTTGTGTTCATTGTTATTCAAGTACAATTTGATCATTAATTGATGACACGGATGCATATTTTTGGGATATTGCGATAATTCCTAACCCCTAATCCATATGGCTTGTTTCTACGTGTTGTCTTGGTTATTTACTCTTCCAGGATATTAGACGATCAATTAAATGGGAAAGTCAAATAAAACAAGCAAAAGCAAAGGCAAAAGCAAGGCGAGTACCTCCGAGGAATATGATACTAGCCGTTTCACAAGCTTAGAGGCACAAAATCTTTTTTATGATAAATTGGGCACAAAGAGCATAACCGCGGAGCGGGGGTTGAAACCGAGTTCGAGTGATGGTAATCTTGTACAAATGATAAACCAAAGGCGATGGAAAAAATTATGTGCTCAACCCGGACCGTATGCACCAAATGTGGTTCGAGAATTCTTTGCAAATGCGAATGTCACACTCGATAACCCTAACGAGATTTATGTGCGTGGTGACTACGTGTATATTGATCCATCAGAAATACGAGAGTATTATGGATTACCTGAGGTGGATCACTCACCTTATACCGAATTCATTTCTCAGCCACCGGATTTAGAGATGATTTGTCATGCTCTTTGTCGCCCGGGTACAGAATTGCGTCCAACAAAGGTCTCTGGCGGATCCTTTGCCTTCCCTCACACTACGTTGAGTCGGTACGGACGTGCATGGTTTCATTTCATATGTCACAATCTAATGCCGACCAAGCATGTCAGCGATGTCACGAAACATCGAGCTTATCTGTTATATGCGATTGTTACCGACATCGATTCGATCCAAAGAATAATTATCGCACAATCCATTCATTACACCATCCGACATTGTAAGTCCGGGGGATTGATAATGCCGGCCTTGATTTGTGGTCTGTGTAAAAAGGAGAAAATTACGTGGGACAAGAATGAACCATTGGAGCGGCCTAAAGGGCCTATTGATTCTACAATTATTGCTTCTTATGACGAATGGGCAGGTGGTGTACCTAACCCGAAGGGTGCGGGCTATATACTTGATCCTGATTTTGTCCTTCCACCCGTTGAGCCTGAGGCTCAGGCCCAGTCACACGATGTTGGTGCTACATCTGGTTCCGTGGCGGGTCATTCTCGTCACACGAGCTCTCATCATGATGACGATCCTTCAGATGCATTAGTGCGTGAGGTACAAGAGTTGCGAAGGGCTCATCGTCGCTTAGCTGTAGCTTTTGTAGCTGAGCAACGTCATCAGGCTGCGAGGAAGAATATATCAATGAGCACAACAGAGTTCTTGCTCAAATTTATGGCCAGACGCACCCACAATTCCAATTTCCGACACCACCACCACCAGGTCCTATTGCTCATCTTCCACCGCATGATTCTGATAGGGATTCCGATGCGGAGTCCTAATCACTTTGGCTACCAGGAAAGTTTTCTCACTCTCCATTGGGGACAATGTTTATTTTAAGTTTGGGGAGTGCAACTGTTTTTGTGTTTCATTTTGTGTCTTTTGTTGTGTTTCATTTTGTGTCTTTTGAGTGCTAAAAAAAAAAAAAAAAAAAATAAATAAAAAAAAGTCTAAAGTTGAGTCGGGCGTTTGTTAAACGTGAAATTGCTTGACTAAGTGAAGTTGTCGAATATGAGTTGAACGGTCAAGAGAGCATGTGTTGAATGTGATTTAATCTTCTTTCCATTAATTCCATCTATGTGCTTAACTCTCTGTTGATTTATTTGGGGATGATTTATGCAATTGAGTGGTTACTTTATGATCCCACCGGATGCTAGAACTTGTCTAATCACTAGTCGGCGAAATCCTAGGTGAAGTAACATTAAGGAAGTGATTTAGGCCATCTGTGAACAAGCCAGAGCCTAGAATGCCTACCTTTGTATTATATTTTCCCTAGTGTTCCCTTTTGAGCCTTATAAACCCGTTTCTTTGGCAACCAATCTAATACCCAGAGCCTAAAGGTTAATATCCTAATTACCATCAATCATACACACAAAGTATAGAAACAAATATTGGAAGTTGAGGAGGGTATGATGAGAATGGTGTGTATTTAAGTGAATGAAGTTGCCCGAGAAAAAAGAAAATAGGGAACCCCATGTACGCAAAAAGAATAAGTTTGGGGTTCGAAAAAAAAAAAAAAAAAATTTGAGAAAAATCATTGGGATTGAAGGTTCATAAACATTAGGGATGTTAAAAAGTGAAGGGTAGTTGCTTATTGATAATTCGAAGTGTTAATTGTGTGTTTGGGTGATTTGAGCCACTTAATCCCATATTTTCCTACCTTACCCTAAGCCCACAATACAAGCTTTAAAAGTCCTATTGATCCTTGTGTTACATTAGCCTACATTAGTGGAGATTAGTGTGAAAGACAAGCCTATGGAGTCCGGTAAGCATCTCATCTCTATATTCAAAAAGTGGATCATTTTGACAACACTTGATTGCGTGAATCTATTTGAATAATGTAAACGGAGTTGGCATGTACATTCCACACTTTTGATCACAATGTTAAAACACATGTTTGATTGGTAGTGAAACGAGTATTAAGACAAATGAGTTTGGTTGTGAAGTTTCGCAGTTAGGTGGTTGAGTCAGTTTCTTCATTTTTGTGTTCTTCTTGTTAGTCATTTTTTTTTTTTTTTTAGAGTTTGTAATTGCTTGAGGACAAGCAAATGTCTAAGTTTGGGGTATTTGTTAAGTTGGTTTTTATACCAATGTATTGAGTATTATAGACTAGGATTTTGCGGGGTTTTCAAGTATTTTAGCATCATTTGAGTCGAGTTTGTGTCATTAGTTGTCGTTTGAGAGTCGAGATAGGTCTTGGATGCCGAAATTGATGAAAACAATAAAAACGTGTTTGGGTGGAAGAAATCGCATTTGAAGAAGAGGAAAAGAAGAAAATCGCATTTTTCTGGGCTTGAGTCGTCTTGGTCTTAGCGGCTGAAGACCCCCATTCTGCACAGGGGTGAAAACCGGCAAAGACATAAAATTTTTAAGTGGCGCTGCAGCATTTCCGTCCTTAGCGCCCTTGCGCCTAGATGGTGCGAAAATAGCTGCTGCAGCGCCCATCTTTTAGCGCTGACTCACGAAGGCGGATATTTGAGAGGCGCCCAGTGCCGTCTTTGTAGCGCCCATAGCGCCCACTGGGCGGAAATTACAATGTAACTTATTCCTTTTTCTTGGACTTTTGTGGGAGTATAAATAGAGGTCTTGGGGCGTGAAATTAGGGATCTTGGACCCTTGGGCAGCCAACAAAACAACTAGAAGACAATAGAGAAGGCTTGGAATATCTTGGGAAAGGCTTGGAGAGAAGAAGATTGAAGGATTCTACCATCTAGAAATAGAGAAGATTCCCCAACTCTTATTCTTATTTTGTTGCTTTCTTCATATCTTGTAAGATGTATTGTTGTATTCCTATGGATTCATTTTCTTCAATCATGAGCTAAACTCTATAATTCTAGAGGGATGATGTAATCATTGTTTGAACTTATGTTTTGAAATTGTGGTTTGTCAATCTAGATCTATCAATTTATTTGTGCTATTTGGATCTATTGCTTCTAAATTACTTGATCAATCATTTAGATTGTTTGGTGTATTTGATTTGACACTTGAGAGAGGTAATTGAATACATGACCTTTGAATAGCATAACCTAGGATTTCATAGAATTGAGAGATTTATGAATCATTTGAAGTCATTTATCAATCCTCTTTCAAAATAAGGCCACCGCAAACGTTACACACCTACGATGGTTATCTACTCCGGTGAACAGAGCTTAACACCATCTTATAAGCGTGTAACAAATCTATTTTTAGTATCTGATTTCAATAACTATATAAATGTTTTTAAGATTATAAATGTACATATCTATATAACTATGTAAACAAATTACATTGTTATTACTATTATACAAATTTACATTATTATATACACAGATTTACATAACTATATACACAGATCAACATAACAAAATAAACCAATTTATAATGTTATTACGTTTATACAAATTTATATACCTAAATGAACAGATATATAATGATAAGTGTATATTATTGTAATGCTATATATGCAAGACAAATTAGAGCAGTGAAGTACATTACCTGTTGGTATTGTACATAATATCAAAGGATATTACATCACCGAATGCGGCATAGTTCATTATAGATGTTTGGTCTGCCCAAAAGAGTCACGTTAGTTATCCATCTTCATCAATATCGTAATCGAATACTATTCCCTGATTTGCTTCTTTCTGCCTTAGGAATTTTTCTATCACAAATTATGCATCCGCACCGCATATGTATGCTTTCAGGTCTCGTTTGAAATTTCTAAAATCAATTTTCAGTGCTCCAACCTGTAAAAATCGCCCACCATTTCTCTATACACTCGTGTTGTTTTACACTCCCGATGTTCGCCTTTGTGCAATTTATGATAAATTCTTTGGTGTTGAAGTTGAAGTTCTATTTACTTTCAAGCATTGCTTGTGTTTGTCGATTTTCATCGAATGAGTGTGTCGTTCCTCAAAGGTTTTTACCTTATATGAGCCTGCGCTAGTGTATTAACAAATACAACATGCGTTGCACCCAACTTGGTTTGAGACTCTCTTGCGTGCCCCCTGCTTTGTGATGCTTTTGTCATGCTCAGAAGCTTCAGTAGGTGTGGATTTTTTAGAGTTCTTGTAGCCCTCTCTATTGCAAACCACGTATTGCACACGAATTTCGTTGTTCTTGAATTTTTTTGTAGTGCTCCTCCTAATGTCGAAGCCACTGCATCTACTATAATCCTTTTAAGATTGTATTCCATCCTCCAAAGTACGGAAATGCATGTCAGCACGAGGAATTTTTTCTTGGTCCACTTTTGGGATCCAATATTTAGTCGATTCTGGTGAGATTTCGAGCCTTTGACCAACATAAACCGTGTAATCTGGAGCTTGCTCTGGTAAAAACACAAGATTTATATAATAAATATACAAATATTGAATACTATGTATACAGACTTTCAATGTATGGTGTAAAATCGTATTATGCAGTTTTTGTCTTTTAAGTACACAGTTTAAATGCACATTAGGTACATAATGACTACTCTAAGCATACAAATCTAGAATACTATATATACAAAACATTAATGTATGGTGCAAAATCATACTCACCAATATTTGTCTTATAAGTACACATATTTAATGCACATTGTGTACATAATTACTCTTCTAAGCATACGATACATGCATTGTAATTAGGCAAAAACGTATTGCAGAATACATTATATGTGATACATATTTTACATACTAAATACACAAATTCAGAACACTATACACACATGTCATCAATACGAACCAAATATATGATTTCTTATACAAATCCTCATATGTTCCAATATTTTGTTATAACTATACACATCAAAAACACTATACATGCAATATCCTTATTCCAAATTAGCATATTAGTAAATTTTTTGCTTGTTGTTATGTGAGATTATGTTATACATAATTAGAACGCTATATGTACAAAAAACTTATAGTAAACATACACAATATTTGTTATAATTACACATCCTTTCCGCATTTCTGGGCTCATAATTGTTTTGATTATTCAACACTACATGCATTCGAACCACACATTTTACGCATGAATTGGTGTTAAATTATTACCTTGATTCGGATGGATCGTGGAGTGAGAATCCTGACTTTGTGACATCGCAATCTCGATTTCGTTGATGTGTATGGTGATTTTCTGGTGTTTCAGTTGTTTTGATGATTGTGATTCGATGCTCGATTTCAATTTTGATGTTTTTGCTGGTTTGAATGTGGAATTTTCTCTCAATTTTTGCAGGTCATATTTACATGGTTATGGCTTGAGGAAAAATATGGTGATTATGGACGTGTTTGATGGTAAGATCTCATTTCACGATTTCAAGGAAATGGTTATTTTGGCTAAACTTGATGTTCCAATTGCACCCTTGTCTCGATCTCCCCATATTTGTTTAATACTACAAATTCCCATTAAATCCCTGAGCCTTCTATTTATTTTGTTGGATGTCTCATAGGATGCTCTCTCTCTCTCTCTCTCTCTATATATATATATATATATATATATATATATGGGATGGTTCAAATGGGACACCCGTTTTATAGGAGACAGTGGGGATCCATCCAAACCATTGATATATTCCAATCGAGAGTCCAGATTTAATGGATAAAATTTAAATTAATAATCATTAATCATAATAAGTAGGGGTATAATTGACTATTTAATAGAAAATCCTCCATGAATCACGTCAACCCTTAATTGTAGGGGGTGATATTCGAAACAAAAATCTTTCCAAACTAATAGCAATCACGTCTGCTCTTAATTGTAGTGGGTGATATTCATAAATAATAGAAGTGCAATGTTTATTTATCTAAGATTTATTGTATGGATAGTATTATTTAACTGTTTGCGTATAAAAACCTAGAACACCTTCCATGATAATTTTAAAAAAACGTTATTATAAAAAGCTGCATATTTAGTTATATTTTAATGTACATATAATGTCATTCGACTGTATATGTATATATATCAAATATTTAAATTTATCGTACTGTATATATAGCTATGTTGTAGTGTATGGATAATATTATTTAGTTGTTTTCTAAAAGCCTAGCACACGTCCCATGTTACGTGGAACATACGTCATTAATAATAAACTGCATATTTAGTTATATTTTAATGTACATATAATGTCATTTCACTGTATATATAAATATACCAAAATATTTAAAAAAATGCTGATTAGTATACAAAATTACATATTGCACTGCATATTTATATATACTATAATGTATACTTAGCTATGATGTAGTGTATGGATTGTATTATTCAAATTGTTCACATAATGAATGCGTATATTTATATATTGTATTGTATACATAGTCTAACTTCAATGTATTGTTAGATAAATGTTTTTATCATGATTTTGATGATTTTGTTCAAATGAGTTTTTATACCAAAACAATGTCCCTAAATGTTGTCCCAACACTTCCGATCGATCTAAAATGTTTTTACTATTTTTGGAGTATTTCTTGAAGTTTATATTCGATTTAAAATTGGACAACACTTTTGTTTCAGCTCGACCGGTCGCCCTATAGGGCAACCCGTACCTGAGTTGAGTTTTGAAACAGAAAATGGGACGTAAGAGAAAATGGGGAGCGGCGTCGGTCCAGGTGGGCGGCAGGTGAGGGCGGCCGAGTCGACCATCGGGCGGCCGGTACACGGGAGTGCCCTTTCAAATGCGAGACTTCTCTGTTTTGATTTTCTATCAACCCCAACCGGTCAAGACCAAGGCGACCGGTCGAACCCCTCGGCCGGTCCCCCTGTGTAAAAATTCGCAGAATTCAATTTCAATCTTATCTCGTGCGACCGGCCGAACCCCTGTTTATCAGCAAACTATCCGTTGCATTTTCAGACAGTTTTTCCCTATTTTGTGGGATTGATTTCTAACAGCTATATTGATGATTTTAAATGGTTTCTTTTGCAGCAAATCACTCCCCAAGGAGGAGCCAATATCTGGAAATCAAAGCCAAGACCTCTCCTATAAATAGAGGCTTCATTCAAGCAACAAAATACAACACTCCATACAAGCAAAGAGCAAACAAAGCAAACACTTTCATATATCTTGTTGTATTAGCCTTAGCACTTTCACTTGCACAAATTTGAGGTCTAGGCTTTCAATTCTTGATTACACTTGTACTCATATTGTATCAATCATTATTGAGTTGTAATCTTGATTTTGGTCATCATTCAACACAAGACATCCTTGTGAGTATTCTTGTGGTAAGAATACACTTGGGTGATCTAGGTGATAGGTGTTTGAAGGTTGTGGTAATCTTCAAAGGTGTTGTAAGAGGATTGTGGTAATCCTCAAGGTGTTGTAAGAGGATTGTGGTAATCCTCAAGGTGGTGTAAGAGGGTTGTGGTAATCCTCAAGGTGTTGTATTAATTTTTGGTAAATTAATAAAATCTTTTTTTTCTTTTTGAAATCCATCCCGGATATACTGGGGTGGTAGAGCACGTAGTCCCTAGGTGGGGTGAAGCTCTTTAAATCAACAAGTGTTGTTTAATTTCCGCATTTACATTCTCGTCTTTGCTTGATTATTAGAAAAAGAGGGCAAAATCTGAAAAACCGAGATAATCCATTCACCCCCCCTCTAGATTATCGTAGCCACTTGGACCAACATGTATGTATATATAATTGGGTATACTAATCTTCACTACAAAATTACGTATCTAATTTGGTATTCTAATTAACTGTTTACTGTATCAGACAACGCAAGTAACGATTAAGAAAAACTAGAGATTTCACTTGGTTTAACAAAATACTGGATTCCGATAGTTGAACAAGAAAAAATCCCGCGCATCGGAATGAAATTTGAAACTTTAGAAAAAAGCGTGCAATTCTATTAGAAACACATTAGAAAAAGTCCATTTGATTTTTCATAAAGGACGCAATAGCTTCAACCAAAATTCTGGACGTCCTTCTCCTTTTCTTAGGCTAAACATTTGCATCCCCCTCCCCACTACTCGTACCACCAATATTAAGTTGCCTTTTTGGTTGTCCTTTGGCCATCTTCAACAAATTAGCAACGCAATTAATAAGACAAAAAAATATTCTCATTCCATTTCAACAAATGCAATGACAAATACAATAAATTTATTCAAACACTACACAAAACTGTGATGACAAATACACTAAAATTGTATTATATAACTACCATGGAAATTAAGATATGTTGAAGACATACACAAAACTGTATTGCAACATACAACAAAACTGTATTAAATAAGCACTAAAAATAAACTAAGTATACAACAAAATTATATTCCCAGAAATATAAAGAGCTCTTATACAACAGAATTATATTCCCAGAAATATAAAAATCATTAAACAACCAATTTTAAAAATACACACATAATTGACAAGCTTAAAACATCAAAAGTGTAATAAAAATACACACCGCCATTCCGAAAAAAAGCTGAAAACAACTTTTTTCCCTAAAAGATTTGTAACTTGATGAAGTACCAGGTTGAGAAGGGCTTAAACGCCCAAACAAACATTCACACATGCAACCAATTACCCAGAAATTTGAAAAGCTGAAATCTGCTTTTTTCCCAAAAAAAGCTGAAAATAACTTTTTCCCCAAAAAAGCCGGAAAACTAAGAACTAAAAAATAGAGAGCATCCATATTCTTGCAATTATGAAATTCTTCTCATCAATGTTAAGGAAACCACACTACAATAATTTCTATCAACACCCATTCTCAATACAACAAGCTCACACAACACCCACAAAAATTGAAATTATTGACCCATTCGTCCATAACCCCAATCAAGAAAACTGGGAGTACTATAACTTGAACCTCCACAAAAACCCAAAAAAAGACCCAAACAAGAAATCTGTGGAGTTCACCAAAAAACACAACCCAAAATATTTTCGAGTTCACCAAAAATCATAAACCAAAATATTTTCGAGTACACGAAATCGCGAAAATACTTGAAGTCGAAACCTCTACAAAAATCGAACATAACTAATACAACTCGAAAAATACCCAAAAATCGTAAGACAAAACCCTAGAATCTACAAAAACAAATTCTAATTTTTTCCCTAGAACTGCGTTACAATTACAAAAAATGTACGAAAACTTACCTCCGACTGTTTGTTAGTCTCGAACCCACAAAGAAATCGACTGAAAATGGATAACTCTTGCACCTTGGAGGACGGCCATGCGGTGGGAGTGAATGTGCAGAGAGATAATATGGCGAGTGTATGCAAAAAGAGATAATATGGAGAGAATAAGCAAAGAGAGAGAAAAATTCGAGAGAGAATACGGGGAGAAGACAATCGTGTTGTTTGAACTCCCTAGAAATAGCGCCAATTGAAAAAGGTAAATAATAACTTACCTTATACACCCAATCAAATGACAAAAATATCCTTACTAGAAAAATAAAAAAATATAAAAAATAGTCTTTCGAATTTTTTTCATTTAAACCTAATAACAACTTGTCTAAAATAATGGGATGAACCTGAATCATCAAAAAATTAATCTAGGGTCTATAATAAATCCCCACTATCTCATATAAGGGGGGTTGTCCCATTTGAACCAAATTATATATATGGGGAGGATCCAATGAGAGCACATTTTATGGTGAGAAAGTGTGGACTAATCTCAACCCTCCCCCATTTACATCAAAAGCTAGGAATAATTTGGGATAATAATACATTAACCATTTAATTAAATCCCAAAAGGGGTAAAATTGTCAAAACAAACATGTGGGGATCGTTCAAATATGGAATCAGTTATTGGGAGAGGGAGAATCACGTGGGGAGAGAGAAAATCGTGCTGGGGAGAGAGAAAATCACACATGTGCTCTGCCATGCAGTATATTTGTACATTTATCATATATTTACTGTATACTTAGCACTATTTTACTGTATATTTAACATAATTTTACTGCATATTAAAATGGTCAAACAAAAATATGTGGGGACCGTAAATTAAGGAATCAGTTGTATAGAGAGAGAGAATCACGCTCATTAACACGTGGAACCGTGAATTAAGTAAATCAATTATAGAGAGAGAAAATCACGCTCATTATCGTACTGTATAGTTAACATATATTTACTGTATGTTTAATACTATTATACTGTATATTTAACATATTTGTACTGCATATTACAATTGTCAAACAAAAAAATGTGGGGACCGTGAATTAAGGAATCAATTAACAAGATTATTCTGGGCATACCAATAATTACGGTATACCAAATAACAATAATTAAAAAATCAACTAATAGACACAAATCAATTAACTAAATTATTATACAGTAAACTATGTCTAACTATACAATAAAATCAGGCTATGTATATAGTAAGACTATGTCTAACTGTAAAACGAAATCAGTTTACCTATACAGTAAACCTATGTCTAACTATACAATAAAATCGGACTACCTACAAAGAACTATGTCTAACTATACAATAAAATCGACCATGTATACAAATCGCCCTCGTTGAGTCTGTTCACTTTTTCTACTTCTTTTAGCCATGATTAACAAAACACAGTCCTGGCACAAAAACCAAAAATAGAGTGTCGAGCAGAATATATAAAAACATACAAAAAAATTAACTAAATAAACATCAAAACACATATAAGTATACAACAAAAATCTCCTATTTTTTTCAACAAATATAGGTATACAGCAAAACATATATAAGTATACAACAAAACACATAAGTATACAACAACATAAATACATACATAAAAAATTAAATACTTATACAACAAAACACATATAAGTATATATCGAAAAACATATAAGTATATATCGATAAACATATAAGTATACATCAAACATATAAATCCATTTTCTTCGACTAGAAAAAAAATTAGAACATCCATTAACAAAAGCTTAACCACCATCATCGAAAAAATACATGAAAGAAACAAACTAAACCCTAGATAATGATTTCAACTCGCAATCGCATTCTCCCCAAAACACAACAAAATCGCAATAATAAATAGAATTAAATAAATACTAGAGTTTCACAATTAAAGTCGAAAATGCTGGAAAAAAAATCCTTACCGTGTTTCAGAGATGAAGAAGAAGACTGGTCTCTTTCGCTCAGCAAATTACACTTTGCCTTGAGAAGCCCAAAAAATCGTAAAATTAAAAGAAAAACTGGCGGCTAATTTGTGGGAGAGATGAACGGATTTGGGGGGATTTGGGGGGAGTTACCATATGAGGGTGAAAACTACTAGTAAGAAAATGACCAACCTGCCCTTATTTGATTTAAAATAAAAAAGCCACTAAATCAGCTAAATCTCAACCATCTAAGATTTTAAATCTGTGGACATGATTAATCCACACTGTCTCACTCTAATAATGTGGTCTCACTTGATCCTATATGGATCCTCCCTTTTGGGGTGAGTTCATAGGACCCATCCTAACCATAGATTAACATTTTTGGGTGGTCCAGATTTTTTGGGGGTTTTATATTTTTTTGTTTCAACAACTAAGAAGGGTAGGATGGTCATTTTACAATATAGAATCAGTTATTGAGATTTGATGAGATCTCAATCTTGTTTAATTTCCTTCCCCTTTACGCGACACATGCTTTTAGTTTTTGAGTAACCCATATCCCTCATATTCACGTTTTTCATTTTCTCCAGCGTATTCTGTTGTTAACTGCTTATGTAATATAATTATATTGCAAGTGTAGTATAACCATATTACATGTGTAATTTAATCATATCGTGGTACATATGTAGTGTATATTTGTTGCTTATGTAGTATATTGTTGTTGCTTCTTACTTGCTTATGTGGTTATTGTATTTGTGTTGCATATGTAGTGTATATTCGTGATCACAATATATTGCCATATTTGAATAATTTGTAGGTTCAAATGGGAAGGGAGAGAAAGAAAAGGTGAATCACTTGATTATGGGGACATGATCAATACAATCGCGTCCCTAATTTTTAGGAATCGGTTACATTATATATAATTTTTGGATTCCTATTTTACCCCTACAATGTATATTTTCATATGAAAAGTCAGTATAGATTTATTTAGATATTGGCCATTGATTTATGTTTTTGATGGAGTAGATTTGGTCCTATGGTCTTACCTAGGAGGGTGGTCTCACAGATCCCCTCATATATATATATATATATATATATATATATATATATATATATATTTTAATATGTATGTGTTTGTGTGTGTGAATATATGATATATTTGTGTGTGCCGTGTGTGTATTTATATATATATATGTATGTGTGTGTGTCATAGAGTACTAATGAGTGGCATGTGGTTAATATTAAATAAGTATATATTTATATAATCTATAATATTCGTAGTAGTATTTTCATAAGATCCATAATATAAAGTCTATAATATTATTATTCTTAAGCTTTCAAAATTTAGAAATTCTAAATCAAATTATCATAATAAAATTGTAGGCAACGAGGACCATCGAGCATAGAAAATTTACGTTTTTCGTCACATTCTACGTACATCAAACGCTACTTTTGAGGTGGGTTTTTATCCTAACTTTACGTTTATTTGTCCTTGTTAAATGCCTTATATGTGTTAGTTGATAATTATGCAACTACATGCTATGTGTCTATAGTCGCGTGGGACCATACATAGGTCCGGGGCCTAAAAGTTCCCTTTGGTAAAATCCCGGCAGTGCGAGCTATAATTCAAATGCAATAGCTACAGCTACGGTTAAATTTCCAATTTACAAATATGTTATCATGTGATATATATTTGTGCATTTAGCTTGGACAAATTACCTCCACGGAGCTGTTGATGCTCACCCAAAATATAAATTTCTATTTCAGATTGATGATGGAGTTGGCTGGACATGCATGGCGGTGACCCGAATAAATATTTAGAATAATGAATTGTTATTTTTCTCAGTTTGATAATTTTTAAATAAATATGTTTGGAACTTGAATTATTTGTGGAATAAATTTTGGAATTGTCATTTAATTTTTAAATATTATTATTTAGTTGACTAAAATGTTCTTTTAGAATTCTTAGAAAGCGCATTTTATATCAAATCATACTTTTATTTTATAAACCGTGTTTTACTTTGGAAATTATGAAAATGGAATGTTACAGATATGGTCCTCTTCACCTAATATTTTGACACGATGAATGAAATTGGTGCGACATCCAAATCGTCTGCTATTTTCATTCCTCACGGACCCGGTGCTGTTCATGATGTGGCAGCTAAGATTCGTGATGGGCTTCTTCGGGGTTCATCAGTATAACATGTCTTTAACTTGTTCGGTTACTTTTAAGGGTTGAGGTTGAAATAAGTTTTTATCAACATTGCATCTTGTCTTTGTGGAGTTTATGTTTTTTTTTTCTTTTCTGTTTTGTCGATATATTGGAAGATATATTAGTGCTATAGTTTATCCCGTTTGAAGAAAATGTACATGGGCAATTGAAGAAGTCTTGGGCAGTAAGATTGTTATGTTTTGGTACTATCATTGCAATGTAAGAAATAAGAATCTTTTGAATTGTGAATGACATAATCATGTTTTAAACTAATATTTTTAGTCATATTCATTGCTAATTGATGATTAAATCAATCAAGCAATTTTCTATTATTACATGATTGCTTAAATAAAGAAATTGATTGGATTACTATCCATAAGAAAATCCCTTGATGGAAGGGATGGATTGTTTTCCTTATTAGAAAGGGTCCTTGCCTAGCCTATAAATATAGCCTGTGATATTCCATCGAAACACATTTACGGTAAATAGGTGATAGCCAGAAAATTCTTTACAAAATTTATTTTAGGAGATTAATTTTATTGCTTGAACAATAATGGTGGAGGTAACTTACTAACTCTTTATTCTTTTATGTGGTATCGAGCAAAGCGGCGCCATGTTGTTTAGTCTTATTCAAACAAAACAATAGCCTTTAACGTGAATATGTGGTTCAAATACTATAAATGTCACCATCGATATCTTTGAAAATTCGTATGGTACAACGTGCTATTATTTTCTCTTTTCGTGCAAATTAGTCCCCATACTTGTTGTATTGTATAAGATATTCAGTTGTTGGCTTTTTCCACATCATAATTCATTCTGTCATGATGAACTCTCTTTATACTTGACATTAATATTGATAATAAGTGTTGGGCCACTCACCAAATGCAATAATTTTTAATATATAAATTACTTATTAGATTAGAATTGAACAACCTAATGGTCCCTTGTTAATTGATGCACATTGTAGTAATTCGAAGCACTAAACATGTGGAATTACACATATAATCTACACCCTTTTTAATTGATAAATAGCATGTGTGTGTTGTATATCAAAATCATGAGACAAATTTTATTGTAGTGTTTAGTCTGCACAAGAGGATCAATAATAATTTTATTGGAGTGCTTATTCATGAAAGTGTTTTCATTTCGTGATAATAAATTTACTTGCACATTCTGTTTTCATTGAATATATAATTTTAAAAATGATGCAGTAAACATGCTTAAAATCTGTAATGCTTCTGCTGATTATATTTCATATTTTGATCTATGGTATCGTTGCAATTCAATTGAGATATTATGTTTATGCCTCTGAACATATTAATTTTTGGTAATTATGTCATAGTAAAGTTTGAAATATTATTGTAACTTTAAGATTTGCCAAAGTATCTTAAGTTATGATAGTATTATTTTGCGCTTATATGACAATTTACATGAACCATTACTTAATTACTTGGCCCTACATGGAGGTGGTTATTTTAATGGTGTTAATTAGAGTAAGATGGCTAATTAAACATAAAGATGAATTTTTCTTATACCCACAGGCAGGAAAAATTCTTGAATTGTTTAAATTTTAGATCTTATTATAAAGTGAGTATATTCTAGGAAAGGATGCAACCTCTACCCACATGAAGGTTCAGATTATATTTTTATATTTGAATTAATTTGCTTAATTCAAATCTTGTCTTCATAGCATTTATATAATTTCCTTGGTAATGGCAGTTTTTTCCACTACTGCTTTCTTTGATTCTGCTAATACTCCAATGTTAACTAGTGAAACTAAACTGAATGGAAGGATAGTATCCTTTGAATTTGGGTTGCATGGACTTATACCTGGTGCTCCATGAGGATTCTCCCCCAAAGCTCATGGATTCAAGAACGTCTTCTGAGAGGTCTAACTTTGAATGATTGGTGCAGTCTGATTGCTTAAGCATAATGTTTATCAAGTCTTGCATAAGTCCAAGCATTATGGGTGCAATCTCTAAATGTGACAATGTCAAAGCTTACATGAAAGCCATTGAGGAACAATTCATAAGTTCTGAAAAGGTCATATGAAGCACTTTGATGAAAAGGCTTTCAAATATGACACTTGACCAGGGCCGTGGTGTATGAGAGTACATCATGGAGATGAGGGATGTTACTGCTAAACCGAGATCCCTTAAGGTTGAGATTTCAGAGTAATTTCTTGTGCATTTTATTCTCAACTCTCTTCCTACGGAGTATACTCCATTCAAAAATCTCATACAACACACATAAAGAAAAACGGTCAATTAATAAATTATTGACCATATTCTAGGTCCCAAGGGGTGTGGTGTAAGGTTTTTTGGGGGAGGGGGAAGGGTTGAATAAACCTTACCAAATTTTCACTTTTTAGTCTTTTTAAGAATTTCAACAGAGTTGACTCAAATTAGCTGTGTTCTTGGGGGACAACTAGGTTGACTTTATTCAGTAAAATTACCCACTCAACAAACTCGATTGAGCTGTTGATAGTATAACTTAGCTGCGTTAGCTAACACTTAACTTTTAGGTGATTTGATTTTTAATAGAGGAAGACTTAACACCCTTTCGTAAAGTTTAAGCACGTTTTTAACACTTGTTATTATCAGTTGGATAGCAATATAACTTATCAGCATATATGAAAATATAAGCAAGAAAGTAAATGCTGAAAGTAAATGACACAAGCAAATTTATAGTGGTTCGAGGATGGGGTAATTCCTTTAATCCACTCTTCTCCAACTCTGGGGAATCCACTAAGTAACAGATCAAGTTACAAAGAAGTTCTCAGTCTAGAGACAACCTTGATCACACAGCTGGCTTCTCCTGCGACTCAGCTTCTTCACAAGACAACTACTTTGCCACTTTATCTCTCTTCAAGTCTTTGGAATTGATCACACAGCCTTCAAACAATCTTGAAACTTCTGGTTTGACCTTGAACCTCTCTACAACTCCTTCAACTTGGAGAGTAGACCCTTTTTCGTTCTTTAAACTTTTCCTCTTCAACTTGTTGAAGTATTCTTTCCTTCACAGCGTGTGTTGGATCGAGTTCCTTCGAGTTTTAGGCTTGAGGAATTTTCTTGATAAGCTTTGAGAATATTGTAGGGTATGCTTGCTTGATAATTGCTTGATTCGTTCGTGTAAATCGTAACCTTTTCCCAAATGCTTTCTCAACCTTTTATAGTGCTCATTTGAAAATTTGACCAATGAAGAGATATGCTATTTTCAAATGACACTTTTTATTCGTTGGCTTGTCTTTTCTTGGTCTGCAATATTTGTGATGTTGACCCTTCCTTGTATTAAATGGCTTCGCAGCTTTACAGGGTCTGACACATGCTCCAGTGTTTCCCATTGGTTTATTCCTTTTGCATGTTTTTGAGCCAAACACTTTAAGACCTAGTAGCTTGGACTTATTACTATATCGAGTAATATCCCTGACTTCTTTCCAACGGATCAATGTCACTTGTCTTGACTTGACTGCTGCCTTTACCCCTTTGATTTGAGTCTGCTCTAATCATGGGAATGACTCAACTGTCACTTCAACTGTTAGACTTGGCTGCTTTTACTGACTTGACTGACATTTCCTCATACTTCACACAGCTGTTCCTCAGCTGGCTCTCCTTCGTCGAGTCCTTATCTTCCATCTTGGCCATACTCAACGGCACACAAGTGGAGTCTTCACTTAGTCTGCGGTTGACTTCTTGCATTCTTCGACATAGCTGACTTCACTTAGCTCTTTCAGTCCTATCTATTACAATATAAAATTACAAGGAAAATGGGGTGCCAACTTCCTAGTCTAAGTTTTACATGGTATCATCAAAATATTACAAATAACAATTTCCCCTTTTTGATGATGCCAAAACTTAAGTAAAATAAATACCAACACAAGTTAAATAGTGCAAGAACAAAGAATGTATGTTTTAAATAATCAATTTTATTGATCATATCATTCTTGTCCTATACAAAGCTGTTTACAACAATATACTCTATACATTTACTGAAATACAACATGGGTCGTTTATAAATTTTATTTATCATAACATTCTTTTCCTTTATAAATTTCTCATATGCACTCCTTGTAGCAGGGTCATCCCTACGCTGCCTTTCCTTCCATTCACGCGTCGTTCGTTCATTTTCAGCTTCCTGTCTTCTCACAGCTTCTTCATTCTTGCGCTGGACTTCTAAATTTGCAAGATGATCATATCCAGCCCAATATGTGATCCCTTTCTTCTACGGATCAATATATTTGATGTTCTTACGGTTTGGCTGCGTCGAGAACCTCTGCCTCTTCCACTTCCACTTGATCTTCCCCTTCCTCTTCCCGACTCAGCTCTTCCTCCTCTGGGAGTGTACTGTACTAGAGCTTTTGATTTTCCAGCTGAGTGACTGCTGGATCATTGCTGCACGTCAGCTTGGTTACACACATCGAGACCTTTCTCCCATTACATATCCCAAGCTTACGGTAGAGTCATATCTCTGAAGTAGTCTTCTGCCTCTAGAGTTTGAAACTCCTCTAGGGATCTGGGTTCATACCCAGCATCAAGCATGGCAATGTCTTTTGGGGGCTTGATCGCAGGGAAATTCTATCCAGCTGGAGGACCATCATATTGCGTCCTTATATTCTAAATCCGCGTAGAATACTTCTCAGCCACCTTTTCGAACTCAGCTTCGATGGCTTTCCTAGATTCTTTCACTGCCAACTCAGCATTCTGTTCCACTGATAGGAGTCTGGGCATACATAAGCTTCAGGGGGGGTTTTCGAGCTTCCTTCCCCCTTAGCTTGTACTTCTTTCTTTTCCACCTTGTGGCTCCCTTTGGTTTTCTTAAGTTCCTTCAAGGCCTCATCTTCCCCTTTTTTGGAATCATCACCAAAAGATAGGGTCAGGCTAGGGAACAATCCACTGAGAATGAAGTCAAGTCGGCTGTTCGTAGAATTTTGCTTGTCATCTGCTCTGGAGTAGGCTGTTCTGAATTTTGATCGTGTAGCCTTGGACTCAGCTGCCATTAATTTCATTTTAGTCTTGAGAACATTGAACTGCTGGTTCATGTTGTCCTCCAGTCTTGCAATCTCGCTCTTGTGTTGCAGCTTGAGTAACTCCATGTCCGACTTGTGAGATTCTTCAATTCCCACCATATACTCCTTCTGCTCTGCTGGAACTGCATATTATCCGCACTCCAAACTAGCAACTCTGCAAAGAGTGACTTGAAGTAACAGACTTGCACTAATCTCATAGCAGTTGTCTGAGCAGCCCATTCTCTGATTCGAAGAACGACACATCGAATATCCCCGCTGATACTTGCATCACGGTTGTCCAGCCTTAGGTCTAACGATGCTAAGTCGTGTTCCATTTTCTCAATTTCTTCTTTAAACGCCTTTCAGAAGTTGACTGTAGACACGGACTCTTTCTCAGGCCAAACATCATCGAAATCGAAACCTATAGGCACTATTGTTGACTTAGCTGGGACACCAGACTCCACTTCCACAGTGTACTTGGCATGCTCTCTAGCAGACTCGGCATCTAGAGGTGGCAACTCTGCTTCAAAATTGAATATCTCTTCAAACATGTTATCTGGGACGAGAGGGATTCCTGTAGGTCCAACTTGTGGAGACTTTTCCTTCTCCCTTTGAGTGGAGTTAGCTTGACTTGCCTCACTGCATTACCTTCCGGCGATGGGAGCAACATTGGTGTTAGCATGCTCACCGATGGTTTCGGCTTGAGCAACTTTGTTAGCTGCTCGGACTAACCTCAACGATCTTAATGACTTTCTTGATATTAATTTGTGTTTCCTTTTGAGTCAACTGGTCCTCAGCTCTTTTATCAGCGTCATCGGAATGTGATGTAGCCATGGGAGTTGGCTCATCAACGAATACATACCTTATCGGAGCTGTTTTATCACTCCAAGAGTCTTGAGCATCCTCAGCCTTGTCCTTGGCAGATTCAACAATGGGTGTGGACTCGGTTCATTGTTGGATTCCAAAACTTCCGTGTCAATGTTTTCCTGGGATCACTGAAAGCACTGATTCTGGCTTCTTCATCCGCCATCTCGACATGAGGAATTTACTCTTTCTCAACTTCTTTACCTAAGGAAGTCTCAACCTCCTTTAGGCCTTCATTATCCCCAGCAGTCTCAACCGGTGTGGGGCCTTCAACATCCCTATGTGCAGTATCAACTGCAGTATGGTCTTGGACAGTTTTCCCTTTGGCAAACTCAACTGCCTTGGGGTCTTTGGTGGCATCCATCGGAGTCTCAACTCCTAGGATTGCTCTTTCGTGGCCAGGTGTCTCAACTCCCATGGCCTTCTTTCCATCCTTTGCGTTAGCTGCATCAGCATCGTCATCGGCCTTTAATGCAGAAGAAGTTTTAGCTGAGACAATCTCAACTGTCCGAGCTTCGTCAACTTCACTCTGCTGATCCATTGATTTCTCACCTTTGCCTCCTAACTTCATAGTTTGGTCTCCCACAACGTCCTCCAACCTAGCTGTGGTGGAGAGAGCTTCCCACTCAGCTGGCGCACCAGCTAAGTTAGAGGTTGTGGGGTTGCTCTGCTCCTGAGACCCGACTGTTTGTCCTTTTGAGTAATCAGCCATGAGGGCCTTCGTCTCCTTCAGGGGTTGGCTTGGCTAGGTTCCCCACTTCATCTTTTTCCCTAGCTTCATCGCCGCTTCCCCGAGAGCCATTTTTAGAATGCATGGGGATGTGGTGGCACCTATGATAGCAGCAATCTTCTGCGCCACATACAAGGGGTTAGAGCTGGGAGAGAGTTTAGAAGATTCTCCCGAACCCTCTTGCAACTGTTGTTCGTGCATGGCTCTTGATTCTTTGATGGCCTATTGGAACTCGGCCTTCTCAACTGCTTCAGCATGATCAATCTCTTCTAGATCGCTGCTATCAGTCGATTCCATGATATGCTCATGATCGTCGGTGAACATACACATATTTGATTTCTTAAGAGCTTTGGCTTTCTCCTTTTCATCTTCTTTGATAGCAGAATTCCTCATTGAGGGCATAATGAACAGAGAGAAGTCTAGCTTCCATCTTCTCCAATCCTCAATCTCTGCTGAATATTAGGGTAAACTGGAGAGTACATAATGCCATGGTCATCATCTCCTTCTTCCTGAATCGTAGCTAGTGGAGCATTCTCCTCCTCAGGTTCATTGGTATCAGTCTGAGGAGAGTGGACAAGTTTTTCTTCTGAGCGGCTTAGCGATCTCGGCTCCTTGCTATTCCACGATTGTCTCTCGAGCAGTGGGTCTTCTACACATCGATCGGCATCACCGCTCTCGCATCCATGGTGGCTACATCTCCACCATCCTTTTCTTGAGATCGCTTCTTCTTGAGCATCTTGATCTCTTCATGGCTTCTCTGGCTGAGTGCTGGACTCAGCTGGCTTCTCCAGCTCTGAATTTTTGAACCACCTTATTTGTTTTGTTGGAACCAGGGGAATTTTTGGCTCCACATTCTCAGGCTCTTCAAACGTAAAAGCTTTTGCTTCTACAATCTTCTTCTTCGATGCAATTGCCTTTTGAGGTACTGCAGTGCATCGTTTCTTCACCACTGGAGAAGGGACTAATGATTTCTTCTCAGTCTCGGCTGTGGGGGAAGGGGCTTCTGGACCGGATGCGGGGGCAGGTGCTCGTGGCTCGGCTGTAGGGGCAGGAGCCTTCTTGGACTTAGCTGCAGGGCAAAAGTGCGCAGCAGCCGCCGCAACTCTCTTTTGAATAGGCTTGGGAGAGAGAGCTAGAGTGGTCGCATCTATGTCTTCAGCAGGGTCAGCTGACTCACCCTCACTTGTGTCAGCTTTCCTGGCATGCGCCTTCCTTTGAGCTCCAGAAAGGTTTGCCTTGAACATCTTCTTGTTTGCATGGAATGGCTTTCCATGATGCAGGACAATCCCCTTCACTTCCATCAAATGGCCAATCACCAGGCCATACCCCAATGAGCATTCAAAAGTCCCACCTTCCTTAAAGGACTTATTGATCACGTTCTGGCAGACACGACTAAAGACAAACTCAGCCCAGTTAACATTCTTTTCTTCCATGATTGCAGCCATCACCACCAGCTTAGTCCTAGACAGCTGGTTAAAGCTTCCAAATTTCATATCCACACACTTGGACACGATGTCCATCAGTTTGTGGTAATCTTCCTTGGTCAACTCCTTCTTCGTTTTATAGACAACCTTCGCAGCTGACTCAGGCTTGGCTATCTCTTTCTAAGCCGCAACAATGTTAACATCCTTCTCAGTGATCTCTTTCAGCCCATCAGTAGGCAACTTGCAATGCTCAACAAGGTCCGCAATAGTGATCTTGATGGCCTTGCTGTGAATGGATAAGCGAATCTCATCGTCGTGCACTTTCGTATTTACATAGAACATCGCGACCTCCTCTAGATACGTGTGAGAGAACTCCATGGTGAGAAAGTCCTTCAGACCAAACTTCTCGAGTTTCTCAGTGATCTTCTTCACCAGGGCTTCATCAGCACCCTGTTTCACCATCCCTTTAAAGTCCATTGTTGATCCTGAGTGGATATTCTCAGATAACTTAACAAAATCACAAGATGCTTCTATTTTCAGAGAAAATAACCGGTGAAAAATGCGTAAAATCTTGATCTTTGAAAGTAGGGTTTTCATACTATTGCAGAGTATTTTTCTTGCTTGTCGAAGACGAGAGAGTTTTTGTGAGGAGAGAGAAAATGTATTTTCGGCTTATGTTGGACTTGAAAAGGACGGTTTTTGGAATTTGAAAAACTTGATCAAAATCGACAGTTAGGATTTAACCTTCAAAACCACATTAATTTCTCCGCATTAAATGCATCTACATTTATATCCAATCATATGTTTTACTGTGCAGCTTTTGTACTGACAACCATAATTATGCTGACGTCATCCTTAAAAACATTCCCGTTCATATAAAATGACTGTGTTTTTGTCACTTAGCTCATAAATAACTCAGATATCATTCAAAAGTGACTTAACTCTGCTTCTCTCTTCTCATTAGATCACTCAGCTGTCAGCTAACTCGATATAGCTGATTTTCCTTCTATGTTGTTTCACTTGGCTGAATTGTGAAACTTGCTTATTTTTCATTCTCTCTTATTTTTTCCCTGCTGATTGAGTCGTCTAAGTATCCTAACTCAGCTCAATTAACCCTAGCTCATTCTTAAGCTCTTGAATATCGATTCACATAAGGACTTTGTGAATATGTCGCCTAACTTCTTATCGATTTGCGATGTATTCCAAAGCGATGTCTTTCTTTTTAACATGATCTCTTATAAAATGATATCGGCATCAATGTGCTTTGTTCTTGAATGCAACATGGATTCTCGAGTGATTGCAATAGCACTAGTGTTATCACAGATAATCGAATCTCTCTTTCTCCAATATCATAGTCTCTCATTCTTTGTCTCATCCATAAGACTTGGTACAAATTTGCCGCAGCCTATGTACTCTACTTCAATTGTGGATGTAGCTATTTAATTTTGTTTTTCTTTGAACCAAGATACTTATCTGTTTCCAAGCATTTGACATGTACCGATGTACTCTTTTCCGTCAACTCGCATCCAAAGATAATCGAGTCCGAGTATCCTACCGGTTTGAATCCTCCTTCCTTTGGATACCATAAGCCAATTTCTTGGCATCGCTTCAAATATCTAAGGATTCTCTTAGTGCGGTCATGTGACTCGTTTGGTACAGATTGAAATCAAAGGTGATGTCGGCATGCTTCTTGTTAAATAGAGCAAAGATCTAATGAGGGCTCTATATTTAATTTGATCATGACTTTGCCATCCGCATCCATATCCATCTTGATTGATGTGTTCATAAGAATCTTCATGATGACTTTTCTTCCATACCAAATTTCTTCATTAAATTTGTCTTATGAAGGTTCCATCCTTCAATTGCTTGACTTGAAGTCCTAAGAAGAAAGTCGGCTCTCCCATCATGCTCATCTCAAATTTTCCTTGCATGAGATTTGAGAACTTGTCACATAGCTCTTTGTTTGTGGATCCAAAGATGATATCATCCAAATATATTTGAACAAGCGATATACTCTCTCCATCTTGAATTCTCAAGAGTGTTTGTCATTAACCTTGCCTTTGGTGAATCCATTGTCAATTAGAAACTGAGACAATGTATCATACCATGCTCTTGGTGCTTGTTTCAATCCATACAATGCCTTCTTGAGCTTGTAGACCTTATCTCCAATAGTTTTCTGCTCAAAACTTGGAGGTTGTTCAACAAAGACTTTTTTCTAATCCATTTAGAAATGCACTCTTTACATTCATTTGATATACAAGTGAAGTTTTTATGTGCAACATCGCCAAGAAACATCCTTATTGCTTCCAACCGCAACAAGAGCAAAGGTTTCATCAAAATCTATACATTCTTCTTGGCAATACCCTTTGGCTTCCAATCTTGCTTTGTTTCTGATAACAGATCCTTCCTCATTCATCTTGTTTCTGAATACCCACTTAGTACCAATAACATTTTGGTGTGTTGGTCTTTGAACTAATTCCCATACTTTGTTTCTTTCAAAGTGATTCAACTCTTCTTGCATGGCCTGAATCCAATGTGTGTCTTATAATGCTTGAGACACATCTTTAGGCTCTATTTGGAAAATAAAACAAGTGAACATTGCTTCATGTTGTGCTTTGGATCTGGTTCTTATGCTATCTCTAACATCTCCAATGATTAACTCAGATGGGTGGTCTCTCAGCCATCTCACATCAGGTTGGAGTAAGTCTGATGGATTCAATCGTCTTGCAGCTAAGTTGTCTTGAACAGCTTCTTCATCATCATTCAGCTGCAGACCTTCCAACTGTCTTTGAGATTCCGCTATCTCATCATCATCAGGGTTCAGTGCTCTCCCATCTGCTTCAACATAAGGACTCTTCTGCATAGTCGGCAAGCCGCCGCTTCGGCCTAACTCATCAATGTCTTCTCCATTTACGTTTGGCTCATCAAATACCACATAGATAGACGCTTCTGTGACCATAGTCCTCTTGTTTAGCACTCTATAAGCTTTACTTTCAATTGAGTATCCAAAAAAGATACCTTCATCAGCTTTAGCATCAAAAGCCTTCATAATGTCCTTGCCATTGTTGTGGATGAAGCACTTACATCCAAAGTTCTTGAAATATCCAACATTTGACTTTCTCCCTGTTTAATTGCCTGTTAATCATGCATCTATTCTGAGTATAACATGTTGTATTTTATGGCTTCAACCCAAAATCTCTTAGCAATCCAGCCCAGCTAACATTGTCCTTGCAGCCTTCCTTGAGAGTTATGTTCCTTCTTTCGGCTACTCCATTCTTTTTGTGGAGTCCTTTCTTTGATAACTCATGAGCAATACCATTTTCCACACAATATCGAGTTATAATTTCATTGACAAACTCGGTTCCCTGTCGCCGATCTTATCTTTATAATGGTTTGACTCTTCTCATTTTGAACTCTTCTCATCGATTGAGGTAACTTCTACAAGTGTTTCTTTTTTACACATGAAGATTGTCCATGTATATCTTGAATAGTCATCCACCACTACTAATGTGTATTTTTTTCCACTGATGCTAACCGCCTAGCTGGCTCAACAGGACCAAATAAGTCCATATGAAATAGATGCAATATTCTTGTTGAAGAAGGACTTGGCTTGTCCTTGAATGATGATTTGATTTGCTTTCCTTCTGGCATGCATCACATATACTTTTCTTTCTTGTATCGAAGTCCGCAATCAATCCACAAGATGACTCCTTGCAAGCTTGTTGATTGTCTTGAAGTTGAGGTGACTCAGCTTCTTATGCCACATCCAACTGGATTCGACTGTACTCTTTCCTAGAAGACATGTGCTTTTTGTAGTAGTAGACCAATCCACTACATACATATTCTTTTGTCTTGTTCCTTGCAAAGACAATCTCATTAGATTCAACATCCTTGATTCGGCATATCCCCATGTTGAATCCCACATTGTAGTCTTTGTCACAAAGTTGGCTGATGCTCAACAGGTTGAAGTTGAGACCTTCAACAAATGCAACATATGTGATTTCTAGTCCATTCTTTCTAAAGGATCCTGTGTCTTTGATCTCCCATGGAGCTTCATTTCCTCCAAATATGACTTTTTCACCTTTGATCTCCTTTAATCTTGACAGATTTCTTTTATTCCCTGTCATATGTCTGGAACAACCATTATCCATGTACCAGGTTCCTTGGCACTCACTGTTCCTTGAAGCTCATCTTCCGATCCTTTTGATCTTGTTGTTTGTCCATGAGGGATGAAAGCCTCTTCCTCTCAGATCACTTAAGTAGTCAGCTTCACTACTCTCTGAGTCTGCTGCTTCTTTGCACTTGGCTGGCTCAGCAGCCAACATGGCTTTCTTCTTTTCTTGTATTCTTTACCTGAAGACTATTATTTCTTCCTCATTTCTGTATTTGTTGACTGGTGGATATGAACAGTCACAACAAAGTGTCCTGGTTGTCTGTAATTCCAACACAGATTTTCAACTCTCTGATTAGCTCTCTCGGTTCTATGATTATCAGCTCTCCTGGGCGGTCTGTCCTCCCTTGCTTTGGAAGGTGCTGAATATCTCCTGGAGGTTTCACCCTTGTTCCTTTTATAGCTCTTGTTGAAGAACTTGTTGAATCTTTTTACCATGAGGGCAATTTTCTCCTGGTCAATGGTCTCCTTTGGCTCAACTTTCTTCCTTTCACTAGCCAATAGTGCAGCTGTCTTGGGTACAATGTGCCCTCTTGCTCTTTCCTTCTCAACTCAAATTCGTAGGCTTTGAGGTCTGAGAATAGCTCAAGATTAGATGTTCTAGAGAGGTCCATTGAATGTCTCAAGACCATGACCTTCATTTCCCATTCAGCTGGGAGGGATCTTAGTATCTTCATGCACATCTCATTCTGAGTGTACGCTTTCCCAAGAGTTGAAGGCTCATTAGTGATCTCTGTTAATCTGGCATCCAGCTGATCCAGACTTTCACCTGCAAGCATTTTAATTCCATAGTTATAAAACTAACTAATGAAAGCAAAATGGAAAAAATAGGAAAGAAAAAATAAATAAAGACTCCTTTTTGCTTTGGGAATGAAAGTATGCCCCCGACACCCTTTATTAGTTCATAGAGCTTTCCTATTAGAGATCGTACCCGCAATCGAAGGATCTGCGTTCCACCTCTTGAGCTTCCATTCGTCTTGAAAATCCTTGTGTCGTGGTTCGAATCCACTTCTAAGTGGGCGAAGGGTCCAAAAGATACGTAGCCGGGAGCAAGCCGGATTTTGAAATTCAAGTGAAAGAGTCAGCCAAAAAATGTGAGCGCTCCTGCACTATACGACTTTTTGGCCAGGCTTAGGCATAATAGGCGAGCAAGTACAAATATTAGTAGCATAACAAAAATGCCTTCCTCGTCATTAATATGTTTGCTCGCGGCAATTGTGAAATCTCGAGAGAATTGATGACTGCATCTTTATACTTTATTGATTTTGATCTTTTAGCAAGTTAGTAACTTCTATTTTTTCCTTTTCTTCGTTTCAAATCAAAATAGAGGGAAACGGATACTCAATTTAAAGTGAGTAAACATAATTCCATACTCGATCTCATAGATACATATAGAATTCTGCGGAAAGCCGTATTCGATGAAAGTCATATGTACGGCATGGAGGGAGATCTACAACAACATTTAATTTATTCTCTTTAATCTGTTCTGATCCTTCAAAAATCAAGGTTAGCTTCTCCTAGATTTCTTTGGCTAATTTGCATGACTTGACTTTATTGAACATAGCCTTGTCCAACGTCTTGTAGAGAATATCCTTAGCCAAATTGTTCAGGTTGTATCTTTTTTCTATCTTCATTAGTCCATTCACAGCGAGGTTTTTCAACCATAGCTGGTCTAGCCTCTGCTGCAACATCCTCTCCTTCAGCTGGAGGTGCTCTTCTTACATCAGTATTGACTTTGAGTATTTGCAATGGCTCATCCTCTATCACAATCCACATTTCATCTTGTAAGGTTGATAGGTGAGCCTGCATATGAATCTTCCAGTCATCAAACTCTTCTACAGTAAACATAGGAATACGAGTTAGATTTGCTTCCATGATAATAACTTTGCTTTAAAGATGAAAGACTTTGAAAACAGAAGTGTTAAACTTTTTGAAAAAGGTTGAGATCTAGTTCAGTAACTAGTGCGGAAGGCTCAATAAACCAACCGTTCTGATACCACTTGTAGGTCCCAAGGGGTATGGTGTAAGGTTTAGAAGGGGGAGGGGGGTTGGATAAACCTTACCAAATTTTCACTTTTTAGTCTTTTTAAGAATTTCAACAGAGTTAACTCAAATCAGTTGTGTCCTTGGGGGACAGCTAGGTAGGCTTTCTTCAGCAAAGTTACCCACTCAACAGACTCGACTGAGCTGTTGATAGTATAACTTAGCTGCGTCAGCTAACACTTAACTTTTAGGTGATTTAGTTTTTAACAGCGGAAGACTTAACACCCTTTGTAAATTTTAGGCACGGTTTTAACACTTGTTATTATCAGTTGGATAGCAACATAACTTATCAGCAGATATGAAAATATAAGCGAGAAAGTAAATGTTGAAAGTAGATGACACAAGCAAATTTAAAGTGGTTCGAGGATGAGGTAATTCCTCTAATCCACTCTTCTCCAACTCCTGGAGGAATCCACTAAGTAACAGATCAAGTTACAAAGCAGTTCTCAGTCTAGAGATAGCTTTGATCACATAGTCAAGCTTCTCTGCGACTAAACCTTCTTCACAAGACAACTGCCTTGCTACTTCAACTCCCTTCAAGTCTTTGGAATTGATCACACAGCCTTCCAACAAACTTGAAACTTCTGGTTCGACCTTGAACCTCTTTACAACTCTTTAAACTTGGAGAGTAGACCCATTTTTCGTTCTTTAAACTTTTTCTCTTCGACTGGTTGAAGTATTCTTTCCTTCACATCGTTTGTTGGATCGAGTTTCTTCGAGTTTTAGGCTTGAGGAATTTTCTTGATAAGCTTTGAGAATTGCAGGTTATGCTTGCTTGATAATTGCTTGATTCGTTCGTGTAAATCTTAGCCTTTTATTGTGCTCATTTGAAAATTTGCATGTTGAAGAGATAAGCTATTTTCAAATGTCACTTCTTGTTCGTTGGCTTGTCTTTTCTTGGTCTGCAACATTTGTGATGTTGATCACATAGCCTTCCAACAAACTTGAAACTTCTGGTTTGACCTTGATCCTCTCTATAGCTCCTTAAACTTGGAGAGTAAACCCATTTTTCGTTCTTTAAACTTTTTCTCTTCGACTGGTTGAAGTATTCTTTCCTTCACATCGTTTGTTGGATCGAGTTTCTTCGAATTTTAGGCTTGAGGAATTTTATTGATAAGCTTTGAGAATATTGCATGTTATGCTTACTTGATAATTGCTTGATTCGTTCGTGTAAATCTTAGCCTTTTATTGTGCTCATTTGAAAATTTGCATGTTGAAGAGATAGGCTATTTTCAAATGACACTTCTTGTTCGTTGGCTTGTCTTTTCTTGGTCTGCAACATTTGTGATGTTGACCATTCCTCGTATTAAATGGCTTTGCAGCTTTACAGGGTCTGACACATGCTCCAGTGTTTCCCATTGGTTTATTCCTTTTGCATGTTTCTGAGCCAAACACTTTATGACCTAGCGACTTGGACTTATTACTATATCGAGTAATATCCCCGACTTCTTTCCAACGGATCAATGTCACTTGTCTTGACTTGTTGTTGCTTTTACTCCTTTGACTTAAGTTTGCTCCAATCATGGGAATGACTCAACCTGTCACTTCAATCGTTAGAATTGGCTCCTTTTCGACTTTGATCGACACTTCCTCATACTTCACACGGCTGTTCCTCGGTGGCTCTCCTTGATTGAGTCCTTATCTTCCATCTTGGCTATACTGCGCTGACACACAACGGAGTTTTCACTTTAGTCTGCAGTTGACTTCTTACATTCTTCGACACAACTGACTTCACTCAGCTCTTTCAGTCCTATCTATTACAACATAGAATTACAAGGAAAATGGGGTGCCAACTTCGTAGTTTAAGTTTTACATGGTATCATCAAAATCTTACAAATAAATTTCCTAACACATGTGTGTTCAAGAGGAACAGAGGTTGAAAAATGAGTCCATTGAGATTGCTCATCTCGCAACTCATTCTAAGGGAAAAGCAGGGAAAGGTCAAAGTGTTCCTATGAAGAAAAATGGCGACAAGGATAGATGCCATTTTTGCAAGAAGAAAGGACATTGGAGGAAAGATTGCCTGAAATATAAGAGGTGGCTCGAAAAGAAAGGTAATCTCACTTTTGTGTGTTTTGAATCTAATTTCACTGAAGTATCTGATAATACATGGTGGATCGTTAGTGGTTCTACAATTCATATTGTCAAAAACTATGCAGGGCTTTCTGCACCTAAGGAAGCCGAAGGGAAGTGAGCAATACATCTATTCTGAAAACCGGATGGGCTCAAATGTTGAAGGAGTAGGGACCGATAGACTCATTTTAAAGACCGGTTTTCGATTAGATCTAGAAAATACCTTTTGTTGGAATAGTGCTAGGGAGTGTTTTATTTTTATTGTTTTTGTCTCACATAGGAAGAGGAACTAGGAGTACTGGTTTAGTATACCCTATATATATGTAAAGGGTATACTATTAATGATATAACAAGATGATATTTATTTATTTATATTACCATGGTATCTAGAACCTATTATTAGCCCTAAACCCATCTCCAACCACCCCGGCCCCCAAACCGCCACCTTTTCTAGAAACCCTAAATCTAGAAAACCCTAGATCTACTCTCCAATACACGTTTCTCCTCAAATCTGACCCCACCACTTCCTTTGTCTCTCAATCCCACACGCGTCCGCCATCCGCTCCCACGTGTCTTTGCGCCATGCGGCCGTCCACCCCGATCAATTTTTTTCCTTACTCGGTCGTGCTACTCACTTGCCCTATTTCCTCCTAAAATGTGTTGGTTGGCTAGTCACCTCTTAAAAAAAAAAAAAGTTTGATCTTCTCCGGCGTAGATGTGTGGTTTTATGTGATTTGATAAACATCCTCTTTATTTCTCTCATTTCCTTGTTCTTTGAATTTATTTGCTCATCATGACTATCACGACAAAGATAGCCCGTCGAGGAACCCATCGTTGTTGTCCCCATGTTCACAGCACCCCTATTATCATCACAACGACCAAACTCAATGGTCGAAATTGCAATCAATGGTCGCTTTGTGAAATTGTGGTTCATAGGATAAGGTCTTGTTCATTATTTAACTTAGGATGTTCCCATGTTATCCAAAGCCAATCTCCATTTTTGGGATCAAGCTGATGCTCAACTTACTAGTTTGTTGCTTCAGTCTATTGAACCTAAGTTACATTACCTTGTTCAAGGATGTCCATCCTGCAAAGTTCTTTGGAATTGTTCTATGAACATGTATTCCATCACTATTAGTCGTATTTAAGATGTCACTTCTGATTTATTACGTATTCAATTTGATGAGGGAGGTCTTGCTATCTATTCTGGTTGATTTAAGAGTGGTATGGCAGAGTATAATGAATTTTTTCCACCAGACACTGACACATATCGCCAACATCGTGAGCAATTCTTTGTAGTTCTTATGCTTCATGATCTTCCCTCTCAGTTTGATCCTATTCGCTCTCAGATTCTCTCCAGTGCCACTTTGCCCTCCATGACTGATGTGTTTGCCGCTCTCACTGTTCTTAGCCCTGACAACCAGTCAACACTGTTTACTCAGAATCTTAGCATAGGTAACCAGAACCCAAGAGGAGGTCGTGGGCGAGGGCGCGGGTAAGGGGAAGGTCGAGGAGGCAATACCTCTCGCCCTCAGTGTTCTCATTGCAACAGGTTGGATCATACTATTGAAACTTGTTGCAGTTTACATGGTAGCCCACCCAATGTTGCCAATGCCGCCCATGTGGAATCACCCAACCCATCATCTACAGAGCCTGTACCTCAACATAGTACACCACTCCAGGCCACTGCTCCTTCCTATACTTTATCTGAATCTGAGTATTTGCAGTATTTTCAACTTCAAGCTTCACAACAGACACCCAGTCTTCCACCGCATCGCTTGCCCGTGCCACGACTTCTGCTGCCTTCTTGTCTCATCCATCCACTCATTCTGGTAAGTGGATTCTCGATTCGAGTGCCTCTGATCACACGAGTGGTAATCCTTCCTTACTCTTTAATTTTCGTTCAAATAATTGTCTATCTCCGGTTACCCTTGCTAATGGTTCTTCTACCCTACGATCCTTTGGTAGTGGATCCGCACACCTACGTCCTCTATACCCCTTCCATCATTTTTATATCTTCCCCAATTTCCTGTAATCATCTCTCCATTAGAAAACTTACCATATGCTCCATTGTTTTGTAACACAAAATCAGATCGTCAGAACATTACAAACATAAAAAATAATACAATAATATTTTTATTTGAATCAAAAGGGATAAATGTGAGTCAATCTCTATGAATCCTCTCGATTCTTCTCTTCCGAGATCAAGATCTTGAATTTGGTATTTTGGAGGTGGAATCGCCTATTTGATCTCCTCCAATTTTGAATTTGATTTTCAATAATGTTAATTTGAGGACTAGATAGCTTATTCTCGAATTAAACGTTGAATCTTCAAGAACTTTGACTTTCTCACTTGGAAGTTTGTTGATGGAATCGATCCTTCAATCTTCCTCTAAGATGGATTTGATATTCAATAATGTTGATCAAGGGTTGTAGCTTATTCGAATCAATGCTATGATTTGAGCGGCTCTGCGATGAACGCCTTGAACAACGTGGACTCCTTGAATTTGATCTTCTTGACTTGAGAGAATTTTCTCCACCGTCTTTCTTACTTGAGTTTCTTCTATTTGAATTTGTGTGTCTATGAATTATGAAGAGGGCCTCTATTTATAGGTGTAGGATGAGGATTCTTGCCATAATTACCAAAACGGGGGGTTTTAATTGGCCGATCATGATTTGTCTTGCATATCTTGCCATAGTCAAAAGAATATGATTTAATTTGATTTGACTTGATTTATTTACCGAAATATTGGTAAATCACTTTCTTATTTGCATGATCTTGTCTTGAAGGCCAAGAATTAATATTTTGACACTAGCAATATTTGGCAAATATTTGGGTGTCCACAGTTCTGTCACCTTTACTTCTTCCTCCGTGCTTGTGCAGGATCTGAGAACGGGCGAGCAGATTGGCATTGGGCATGAGGCTAATGGGCTTTACTACCATGATGTTGATAAGTCTATTGTTGGGGTTGCTGTTTCTTCTCCTACACTCATTCACAGTCGTCTTGGCCACCCTTCCCTCGCCAACTTCCACAAGATGGTTCCTAGTTTGAGTCATGTCAAAGAAGTCTTTTGTGAGTCGTGCCAATTAGGCAAACATAGTCGTAATTCTTTTCCTAGTCGTCTTAATAATCGGGCTACTGCCCCATTTGAGTTAGTACATTTAGATATTTGGAGACCTAGTCATCATGTCTCTAAATTTGGTTATCAGTATTTTGTTACCTTTATAGATGACTTTTCCGTGTTACTTGGTTATTTTTAATGAAAGATCGTTCTGAAGTTTTATCTATTTTTCAATTATTTTACAATAAAATTGCTACTCAGTTGAATTCTCGTATTCGCACATTACGAACTGACAATTCTCAGGAATATTTTTCTTCTTCTTTTTTGTTATTCTTATCCTCTAAAGGGGTTATTCATCAGCCAGTCTTGCGCTTACACTCCTCAACAAAATGGGGTCGCTAAAGAACCGTCACCTTATTGAGACTGCTCATACTCTTTTTCTTCATACGAATGTCCCATTGAGGTTTTGGGACGATGCAGTTCTCACATCATGTTATTTGATCAACCGCATGCCCTCCACTATTCTCCATGGGAAAATCCCCATTTTCTACTTTGTGGCCTCATGATCCTATCTATTCCCTATCTCTCCGTGTCTTTGGGTGTGTGTGTTTTGTCCACAACTTTTCCCCTGGTCTGATAAATTAAGCCCTCGCTCTATAAAGTGTATTTTTCTTGGATATGCACGCAATCAAAAAGTCTATCGCTGCTATTCACTCGAGCTTAGTTGCCAGTTCATATGTGCTGATGTCACATTCTTCAAATCTAACCCCTATTATGGACCAACTTCTGATTCTCCACACTCTGTCATTTAGGACTTACTGCTTCATAATCCTCTTTTCAATCCTCCTACACTCTCTTCATCTCCCAGTATGTTGCCCCCATCTACTCTGGTACATCTTTCTCGCTTGGATCGTCCTGATCTATAGACATATCAATGGCGCCATCGCACAACCTTGCCTCATGCAGCTCCGTGTGCCACTACCACGCCCCTCTTGGATCTGATTCAACTGTCTCCATCTTCTGACTTAGATCTACCCATTGCTCTTTGAAAAGGTACCCGACGTTGCACTACTCAATACCCTATCTCTCACTTTATTTCTTATCATGCTTTATCTTCTTCTTATTTGTCGTTTGTTGCTTCGCTATCCTCTATTATGGTTCCTCACTCTGTCTCTGAAGCACTTGCTCATCCTGGTTGACATGCGGTAATGTTGAAAAAAAAATGCCGTACAGTCTAGTGGCACTTGGGACATGGTGGATCTACCTTTGGGCAAATATGTTGTGGGTTGTCGTTGGATTTATACTGTTAAATGCTCACCCGAAGATAAGGTAGATAGGTTGAAGGCACGCTTGGTTACTAAAAGGTACACACATGTTTATGGTGTTGATTACGATGATACGTTTTCCCCTGTTGCTAAAATTTCTTATGTTCGAATCTGTCTTACTCTTGCAGCGATGTTTCATTGGTCTCTTCATCAACTTGACATTACCTCAATGGTGATCTTGAGGAAGAGGTCTATATGGAGCAACCATCGGGGGTTGTTGCTCAGGGGGAGTTTGCTAAGGTGTGTCGTTTGAAGAAATCTCTTTATGGTTTGAAACAGTCCCCACGAGCGTGGTTTAGCCGCTTTAGTGAGGTCATTACTAGTTTTGGGTTGACAAGGTGTGAAGTAGACCATTGTGTCTTTTACCGACAATCCTTTGGGAAACGTCTTTTGTTGATTGTGTATGTTGACGATATCATAATTACTGGAGATGACACGAGAGACATAAACTACCCCAAGAAACTTTTGCATCTACAATTCCAAACTAAGGACTTGGGCAAGTTGCACTATTTCCTTGGTGTTGAGGTTGCACAATCAGATCAGGGTATATATATTCATCTCCCAACAAAAATATGTCCTCGATATGTTAGAAGAAGCTGCAATGCTTGGGTCAAAACCTTGTGATTCACCAATAGATCCAAATGTCAAACTTTTACCAAATGACGGGGAACCGATGTCAGATCCTGGAAGGTATAGAAGATTGGTTGGCAAACTTAATTACCTTGCAGTAACTCGTCCAGATATTTCATTTGCTGTAAATGTGGTTACTCAGTTTTTGAATTCACCGCGAGAAAGCCATTATGCAGTAGTCCGTATTCTTCGGTATATCAAGAATGCTCCTCGAAAAGGAATATTGTACAAAGATACATGACAAATTAGTGTGGTTGGCTACTCTGATGCGGATTGGATAGGGTGTCCAGTTGACAGACGTTCTACTTCTGGATATTGTGTTTTCATTGGTGGAAATCTCATATCATGGAAGAGCAAGAAACAAAATGTTGTGGCTCGTTCAAGTGCAGAGTTAGAATACAGAGCCATGGGTCTTGCGACGTGTGAACTTATTTGGGTGAAACATGTTCTCAATGAGATTGGATTAAATAATTCTCAGCCTATGACATTAATTTGTGATAATCAGGCAACAATGCATATTTCATCCAATCCAGTCTTCCATTAGCGCACTAAGCAGATTGAAGTTGACTGTCACTTTATGAGAAATAAGGGGCTAGCTAAGGAACTGGTCACTTCACACGTCAGTTCAAATGATCAACTGGCAGATATCTTCACCAAAGCTCTACGGGGTCCTCGGGTTAATTATATATGTAACAAGCTAGGCGCATATGATATATTTTCTCTAGCTTGAGGGGGAGTGTTGGAATAGTGTTAGGGAGTGTTTTATTTTGATTGTTTTTGTCCCACATAGGAAGAGAAACTAGGAGTACTAGTTTAGTATACCCTATGTATGTAAAGGGTATTCTATTAATGATATAATAAGATGATCTTTATTTCTTTATATTAACACCTTTTATGTTTCGTCTTTCTCAAGAAATTTGATTTCACTTTCTAGACTATATACTATTAATTATGATTGTAATTTCCATGGCTATTCTATGAGTCTTTTGAAGAATAATAAAGTTATTGGCTCTGCCATCTTGAATAACCTTTTGTTTAAACTTGAGTTAGATCCTACATATGAACATAGTCTTTTAAGAATGCATGGATTTGGCACAAAACGATGTATTATAAATGAGAATTCATCAAGACTTTGGGATAGGAGATTGGGACATATCTCCATTGAGAGAATGAAGAGGTTAGTAAAATGATGGGGTTCTTCCAACCTTAGACTTTATCGATCTTGGTACTTGTGTGGAATGCATAAAAGGCAAACAAACCAACAAGACCTCCAAAGGTGCCAAAAAGAAGTTCTCAACTTCTTGAATTTACACACACAAAATATTTGTGGGCCATTTCCCACCCTCGCTTGAATGGTCAAAGATATTTTATCACTTTTATGGATGACTATTCAAGATTCATGTATCTCTATCTCTTATTTGATAAATCAAGCACTCGATGCGTTCAAAATTCAAATTAAAAGTCGAGAAACAAAAGGACAAGAAAAAAATTGTCCGCTCGGATAGGGAAATGAATATTATGGGCGATACGGAAAGGGACATGCACCAGGTCCATTTGTTAAGTTCCTAGAAGATGAAAGTATTGTGCCTCAATACACAATGCCTAATACACCACAACAAAATGGTGTGGCCAAAAGAAGGAACCGAAAAATTATGGACATGGTTAGAAGCATGATAAGCAATTCAAATCTGCTATATCTTTATGGAGTGAATCTCTAAAAATTGTTGTATTTTATATTAATAAGGTTCTATCTAAAGTTGTTCCTAAGACACCTTTTGAAATATGGAATGGTTGGAAACCTAGTTTAAAACATTTTCACATGTGGGGTTGTCAGATTCAAGTTAGAGTATACAATCCAAACATAAAGAAGATGGATGAACGAACTATATGTGGTTATTTTATAGGCTATGCAAAGAAACTCCAAATATTTAGGTTCTATTGTCCTCACATACTCCGAGGGTAGTCGAAGCTAGAAATGCTAAATTTCTCGAGGATCATGAAGTGAATGGAAGTGATTCAACTCCACAAATATAATTTGAAGAAGCAAGTGATACATTAATTGCACCTTTACATATAGATAATTTGGTCATGTGAATCAATACAATGCTCCAAATTTTACTGAAGAGCAACCAAATGATCATCTTCAACAAGAAGAATCACATCATGAACCAAGGGTTGTGGTTGAACCCGCCGTGGAAGTTAGAAGATCCTCAAGAATTAGAAAACCATCAATTTCTAGTGATTATTTTGTATATCTACAAGAATCTGATTATGGTATTGGACCCAAACAAGATACTACGTCATTTTCACAAGCCATGAATAGTGAAAATTCTTCGCTTTGGTATGATGCCATGAGACAAGAAATGGAATCTATGGCCAAAAATAGTGTCTGGGATCTCGTTCCATTACCAAATGGAGTCTCTGTTGTGGGATGCAAGTGGGTCTTTAAGACCAAAAGAGACTCATCTCGTAACGTCAAACGATATAAAGCTAGATTTGTTGCCAAATGCTTCACTCAAAAGGAAGGTATTGATTACCATGAGACCTTTTCACCCGTTTCAAATAAGGATTCGTTAAGAGTTATAATGGCACTAGTAGCTCATTTTGACCTTGATCTACATCAAATGGACGTGAAAACAACTTTCCTTGATAGGGATCTTGCTGAAGAGGTATACATGTGTCAACCTGAAGGCTTTGTTAGTTCTCGCAATGGCAAGCTAGTTTGAAAGTTAAGAAAATCCATATATGGGCTAAAACAAGCTTCACGCCAATGGAACATTAAGTTTCACAACATTGTCTCTTCATTTAGCTTTGTAGAAAACATCGTTAATAAGTGTATTTACCTTAAGGTAAGTGGGATTAAGTATATCTTTTTAGTCTTATATGTGGATGACATTCTACTTGCAAGTAGTGATTTGGGTTTTTGCATGAGACTAAATCATTAAACTATTTCTCTCGAGTAACTTTGATATAAAGGATATGGGTGAAGCTTCTTATGTCCTTGGCATAGAAATTCATCGAGAAAGAGCTTATAAAGTACTTCGCTTATCTCAGAATGCCTATATTAACAAAGTTCTAGAAATATTTGGGATGCATATTTGTTCATCCATTACAACACCCATTGCTAAAGAAGAAAAATTCAGTTTAGATTAGTGTCCTAAGAATGCATTGGAGCAAAAATAAATGAAAAGTATTCCATATAATTCACTCATTGAAAGCCTTATGTATGCAGTGGTCTGCACAAGACCTGACATTGCATTTGCGGCTGGAATGTATGTTAGATATCAAAGCAATCCCAGAACGGATCATTGGAGGGCTGCTAAAAGGTTTTGAGATATCTACGAGGAACCAAGGACTATAAGCTAACATATATGCAATCTAATTTCTTGGAGGTAGTTAGATATTGTGATTCAGATTTAGCTGGATGTGTGGATACAAACAAATCCACTTCTGGATACATTTTCCTTTCAGCAGGAGGTGTTGTATCTTGGAGAAATGCAAAGCAATCCATCATTGCGTCATCCACAATGGAAACGGAATTCATTGCATGCTATGAAGCTACATCATAGGCTTTATGGTTGAGAAACTTCATATCGGGTTTGAAGATTGTTGATACTATTAGTAGACCATTGAAGATTCTTTGTGACAATTCAGCTGCTGTGTTCTTTTCAAAGAACAATAAAAGGGAGTCGCAGCAAGCACATCAATATAAAATATCCGAAAGTCGAGATCAAGTCAAAAATGAAGAAGTCTCTATAGAGCATATTAACAAGTGAGTTAATGATTGCTGATCTAATGACTAAAGGATTGTCAGACTAAAGTGTACCAGGATCATGTAACTCATATGGGACTTGTTATTCCCTTTTAAGTTTTATCTCTGATAGTTTTTCTTTGTCTAGATGTTTATAGTTATGCACATTTAAATTATTTAAAGATCTTTTGAAATTGGACCCAAGTAACTTATTGTAAGTTATTCATGAAGTTTGATATTTGATTTAAATCAAAAATTATATTGTAATACATGGAAAGAAATACTTGACTCTAAAGTATGACCGCCATGATTCTTGTATTTATTATTCCTATTGAGTGTCTACAATAAGTAAGCAGATTGATCAAATAACAATAAAGACTATGGCCATACAATATATTTTCACTTATAAATGGTACCATCTGACTATCTCTATGTGGTCCAAGTGGGAGAATGTAAGAATCTCTTTAATTGTGGACCACATAATTGATGCGTGTAAAATATATGTGCATTTTGGGGCTTAAAATAATATATAGTTGATGCATTTGCACGCATTTTTAGTGTATTTTTACTTGGTTTCCTTAGAAGGACATGATACTGCATATTCTTGTAACTTTTTATAGGAAACGGAGCTTAAATGAAGAAATATCAGTAGGAAGGCCCGGATAGGACTGATAAATGTGAAGAAAAGATCAAAAAGACGAAGAAAACGAACAAGAACACGTCACACGACCGGACCGTGTGGGGCCACCTGGTCGTGTGACACAACCGTGTGAAAAATGACACAACCATATGAAAAAAGGGAAGAAACAAAGGATGGAACCAAGTCGCATGGCCGGACCATGTGGGACCCACATGGGCATGTGGAGTTGGTCTACAAAACCCACACGACCGTGTGAGGCTACACGACCAGGCCGTGTTGGACTCTGCCATGCATTTTTTTGGAGTTCTTTTCACATTCTAACTCTACGAGTGATCTCTCCCAGTATGTATGAAAGGAACCCAAGGCTGGTACGAAAAATCATCCATCCATACACAATACAACACATCAAATTATGCAGGAAAACAAGATCCGAGGTCTTCTGAGAGAGGAGGGCTAGGTCGTGAAGAACACCACAAGGACTTTCGCATATACGGGAGCACAAGAGCTTCGAAGGCTTATGAGGGGAATCCATCCTGACAAGAAGGGGTTTTCTTTCTATGTCTATATCTCTCGTCTGTACTTAAACGATGTCATAATTTTGATTTTGAATTTGTCTATGAATTTGTTATCAATGTTTGACTAATCTTTTGGATCTTAGGGGCATAATCAAAATTGTGGATTCATGTTAAATCTTGATTAATTATTATCTTAATAGATTCATGCGTTCTATTTTATGAATTCGAGTGCTTATTCTTAATTTCTTTTTATCTGATCAATAATTAGCATGTCATATTTGTTGTGCGAGATTCGGGAGATGAGTTCTAACAAAGACAAAAATTGAATTCAGACATAAATGGGTGTAACGAGTCGGAGACCTACAACTGTTTGTGGGGAGTCATTCAATTCATAAATCTTTTGGGAGTTAATAATAGTTGTAACGATCGGAGATCTAAAATTGTTATTAATCTACTGTTTATTTATTGCCCGGGAGAGGGAATAGACTATCTTAGGAATTGAACCCATAGAATTACATGAATTGGTTTTGAAACTTTAATAGACTTTAATATTGATGAAACATGTTGAGATCATGTGCCAAAGGTTGCTCCCGTAGTTGTTGAAAATACTTGTGGGTTCGCAAATATATTTATTTTTATGTTATTTTCGATTTTTACTTAAACTTTATATTCGGTCGCTTCAATAAAATTGGAATGCGATGTTATTATAGTCTAAGTGTTTCACAAAACAATCCCTGAGGAATACGACCTTGTTTGCCATTATTCTATAGACTACACTTTACACTTGCAATTGTATGATCCAAAATATTTTTGGCGAACAAGTTTTTGGCCCCGTAGCCGGGGATTGATAGATTGTACTTAGATATAGTAATAACTAGTTCAATCTTAATTGAAACATTATTTTTTTATTATTTTTCCAATTTTTCAGAAAAAAAATTCAATTTGTTTTTTCGGTTCTAACATTGTTTTTGTTAAGTGCAAATAGTGCATGATCACGCGTTCCAGGTCTACCCATCCAATACCCATTGATTGGAAATCGAGAAGACAGTGAAGCAACTAAGGAAAAGAGCTAAAGCGATGGCGGATGGGACTAATCCGAACGCAATGAACAACAGAAACAATGTAGAGCGCCCACCTGGGGCAGACGTCTAGGACCAAATTGTGGAGAGGCCCGCGAAAAGGGCAGTTAAGGACTACTTCCTGCCGGAGGTAAGTCACACTTATGGGGGTGTGGCTCGTCTGCCGATCAATGCAAATAACTTTGAACTGAAACTGACATTGATCTAGATGGTGCCACAAAATCAGTTTGGGGACAGAGCCGTTGAAGATCCAAACGCGCATCTGGCGCACTTAGTAGAAATTTGCGATACGGTCAAGATGAATGGTGTTTCTGAGGATATCATTCGATGCCGCCTTTTTGCATTCTCTCTGCGTGATAAGGCTAAGGGATGGTTAAGCTCTCTAACACCACCAACAGTAAATTGGGCAGAGCTAAGTCAGTGATTTCTAGCCAAATACTTTCCTCCCAGTAAGACGCTGCAATTGAAATCTGAGATCGCCCAGTTTAGGCAATTAGATGCTGAGCCACTATATGAAGCATGGGATAGATTCTGAGAATTGGTAAGGAAGTGCCCTCAACATGGATATCCTGACTACCAACAGGTCCAATACTTCTATAATGATTTGCATGGTAACACGAGAACGATTATAGATGCTGCATCTGGGTGCACTGCTAGGGAAGTGTCCAGAGGAGGCATTAGAATTGTTAGAGAAGATGGTGAACAACAGTTACCAATGGCCATATGAGAGATCCGAAGATATTCGTATCGCGGAAATTCAGGATGAGAATAAGATAGCCATACTCACGTAACAAATATCCATGCTAAGTATGAAACTGGATGCGATGCAACAAGTAACTTCAAGACAGGCATCAGTTGTTGTGGAAGAAGCAAATTTTGTGGGACAGCAGTGGTACAACAACTACATAAATATTCAAACACAACCTTACTATAATCCGGGGCTACCAAAGGAATGTAAACTATCTCTAGAAGAGATGCTAGCTTCATTCATTGGAGAGACTCGAGCTCAACTAAACCAGGATGAAGCCAAGATTGATAGAATCGAGGATCGTAACTTAATTAAATACTAACATGAATGATAGATTGAAATCTTTGAAAAGCGGTGGGGTAGATTGCTACATCAATACACAACCAACATTGAGAGGCAAATTCCCAAAAGATACAAGGATAGATCCGGGAGAACAATGCCAATCCATTTGTTTGAGGAGTGGAACAAGTTATGAAGGTCTAAAGATGCCAATTAATTAAGAAATATAAGCAATCGAATAGCATGACACAATAGAGGAAGTGGCGTCACCAAGAAATGGAAAAGAAAAAGGTAAAATCGCTCCAACGATCGCAAGAACTGAGGTACCTATCCCTTTCCCGCAAAGGTTTCAGAAAAAGAAATTAGATGATCAATTCCTTAAATTTCTGGAAATTTTCAAGACAATTCAAATCAATATACTTTTTGCGGATGCTTTAGAGCAGATGCAAAACTATGCTAAATTTCTTAAAAATATTATGGAAAATAAAAAAATATCTCGGAATATGAAATGGTGAAACTGACAGAGGAGTGTAATGAAATTATTCAAATGAAGTTACCTCAAAAGCGTAAGGATCTTGGGAGTTTTACGATTCCATGCGTAATAGAGGGAACAACCTTTAATAAAACACTATGCAACTAAGGTGCGAGCATTAACTTGATGTTGTTATCAATATTTCGAAAACTGGGATTGGGCGAAGTAAAGCCTACGACAATTACCCTACAATTAGTAGATCGCTCGATAACATATCCGAAAGGGGTGATTGAAGATGTTTTAGTGAAGGTAGACAAATTCATCTTTCGAGCAAACTTTATGTGTTGGAGATGGAAAAAGACCGAGAGGTTCTATTAATTTCGGGAAGACCATTCTTGGCCCACGGGTAGAGCATTAATCAATGTGCAAAAAGGTGAATTAACATTGCGAGTAAATGATGAACACATATTATTTTTGATTTACAAAGCTATGCATTTCATGAAAATGTTGAACATTGCAACATGATTGACGTACTAACCCCATGCATGGAAGCTTCGAGTTTGAACAAGTTGTGATGAAAGACACATTGGAATGGTGCTTAAGTCACTCACTAGAGTCTTAAGGTATGTGTTTTGATATTACTAACAATGATGTTATCGATTTTGTGCTTGCCTTAGAGTCCGCGGAGGAGAAAATCCAAAAAGGCATTCGGACATCCCACACGGGCGTGTGGTGCAACACGGCCAGACCGTGGTACGCTGTTTTTGAAGACCTCGAACATCCCCGTGTGACTCTACACGACCAAACCGTGTGACAGGGGGATGGCTCACCACACACCCGTGTGACATCACATGGTCGGACCGTGCGATCAACCTCTGACATACAAATTCCACACGGCCATGTGGTGTCACACAACCGACCGTGCGACATGCTTTTTTAGTTGAAAATTCGAAAAATGATCTCCCGGCTCCTCCAAAACTTAAACCTCTTCCAAATCATCTCAAATATGCATTCTTGGGCGACAACAACACCTATCCGGTAGTAGTTTCTTCTTCCCTTACTGAAAATCTATTGAAAAACTACTTTGCATGTCTTAAGGAAACATAAACGCTATTGGATGGTCTATTTCGATTTAAAAGGTATAAGCCCTTCGATTTGCATGCATAAGATAAGAATGGAAGATAATTGTAAACCTTATGTGCAACACCAACGGAGACTTAACCCAATCACGCAAGAGGTTGTTAAGAAAGAAATACTTAAATGGTTAGATAATGGAATAATATTTGCTATATCTCGATAAAGAATTGGGTAAGTCCAAGACAAGTTGTACCAAAAAGGGAGGGATGACGATAGTAAAAAGTGAAACGATGAAATTTTAGCCACTAGAGTTGTTACTGGCTGGCATATTTGCATTGATTATCGAAAGTTAAATGCAAAGAACTCGCAAAGATCACTTTCCTCCCCTTTATGGATCAAATGTCGACGCTTGCGAGTTATGAATACTATTGCTTCCTGGATGGGTACTTGGGGTATAATCAGATTGTGATTGCTCTAGAGGACCAAGAAAAGACAACATTTACATGACCTCATGGTGTGTTCGCATTTCGTAGATTACCATTTGGGCTATGTAATGCACCTGCAACATTTCAAAGATGTATGATGGCGATATTCCTTGGAATGATTGAAAACATAATGGAAGTCTTCATGGATGACTTCTCAGTTTCTGGTAGCTCATTTGATTATTGCTTGCATAATCTAACCTTTGTTTTGCAGAGATGCGAGGAAACAAACTTAGTACTAAACTGGGAAAAATGCCATTTTATGGTAAGAGATGGCAATGTACTCGGTCATCGTGTTTCTTCCGTATGTTTAGAAGTTGACCGAGCAAAGTTAGCAATTGAGAAACTTCCACCTCTCAAGAATGAGAAATCAATAAGGAGCTTTTTGGGACATGCAGTTACTGAGACGACGCTTTTCAAAAATAACTAAACCCCATTCCCACTTACTTGAAAAAAATGTACCTTTTGCTTTCACCCCTGATTGTCTACAAGCATTTGAAACACTAAAAGAGGCTCTGGTGACTGCACCAATTTTGATCACGCCAGATTGGAGTCAACCGTTCGAGATAATGTGCAACGCAAGAAACTATGCAGTAGGAGCTGCACTGGGACAAAAACGCAAAAAGTTGTTTCGTGTTATTTACTACGCAAGTCGAACACTGGATTCGACGCAACAAAATTACACCACAACTGAGAAAGAATTACTGGCAGTGGTGTTTGCATTTGATAAATTTTGGGCATACTTTCTTGGGATAAAGACGATAGTCCATACGGACCACGCTACAGTCAAATACCTATTCACAAAGAAAGACGCCAAGCCAAGGCTCATTCGATGGATACTCTTGCTAGAAGAGTTTGATATCGACATTCGGGATCGAAAAGAATGTGAGAACTTGGTAGCTGATCATCTCTCATGACTTGAGCAAACGACACAACAATCAAAGAAACATTCCCAGACGAGTTAATTCTGATGGCCGAAACAACCATCCCCTGGTAAGCTGATATTGTAAATTATTTGGTACACGGGGTTTTACCACAAGATATCACATATCATGCTAAGAAGAAATTTCTTCATGATGTGAGATATTTTTTGTGGGATGAACCTCTATTATTTAAAAGATGTGTAGATTCGAGTTATTAGGAGATGTGTACCGAAGAAGAATGGGCAAGAATTCGGAGCAATGTCATTCATCACCATGTGGGAGCCACTTTGGATCGACACGCATCGCGGCTAAGGTATTCGATCCGATTTCTTTTGACCTTCTATTTTCAAAGATTGCTATAAGTTTGTTTTGCAATGCGATATGTGTCAACGTATGGAAAACATTTCAAGGAGACACAAGATGCCATTGACTCTAATAATGGAAGTAGAATTATTCGACGTCTAGGGTATAGACTTCATGGGCCATTTCCAGCATCAAATGGATACTTATACATTTTTCTTGCAGTGGATTATGTATCCAAATGGTAGAAGCTATCCCTACTAAAACAAATGATGCCAGAATAGTGTTGAAATTTTCGCAAAAGAATATCTTCACTAGGATATGATGGAAAAATATGGAGTGAAACATCGAGTGGCCGACGCGTACCACCCACAGTCATGGGGTAGCCGAGGTATCCAATAGGGAAATTAAACAGATCTTGGAAAAAGACGGTTAGCACAAATCGGAAAAATTGGGCTTTAAAGCTTGATGATGCTTTATGGGCTAATCATACGGCACACAAAACATCTCTAGATATATCCCCGTATCGATAAGTTTTTGGGAAATCATGCCACCTTCCGGTGGAATTAGAACTTAAAGCATTTTGGGCAGTGAAAAAGCTTAACTTTGACATGACGGCAGTAGGCGAAAAGAGAAAACTGTAAATAAGCAAACTAGAAGAATTCCATCAAGATGCATACGAAAACGTCCAAATCTACAAAGATCGCACAAAGAGATGGCATGATAAGAAAATTCTGAGACAAGAATTCCTACTCGGGCAAGTAGTACTACTATATAACTCAAGATTAAGATTATTCCTGGGTAAGCTTAAATTAAGGTGGTCTGGTCCATTCGTGATCAAAAAGGTGTTATCGCCAGGAGGAGCCATTGAATTACTAGCAAAGAATGGTCGAACTTTCATCATAAATGGGAAATGATTAAACACTACTATGGGCAAGAAACTCCGTAAGAAATTTCGACCATCCACTTGCTTTGAACTATCCATGTAAGTACTTATTACGCATTCATCTTTCCTTTTGATAATTTACTCATATGTTCTAAACGAAGCATATTTTATGTTTGGGGGTTGTCTATAATCCGTAATTTAGTACTTTTTTTTGCATTTTGCATTGCATTTAGGATTGCATATAGAACATAAAAAATTGCATTAAAATTTTTGATTTTTTTAGGATTTTCGATTTTTATTTTATTTATTTTATTTTTAGCACGTTTATCATTTTAGCACGTTTACTTGCTTTTGTGTGTATTTTAATCAAGGTTTTCGAAAATTCCTAGCTTCCGTATGATTTTTACTATGATCATTTAATTCAATGAATAACATACTTCTGGAAATAATGTGATAAATTGTTGGAAAGATGTCATCTATTTGTTTGGCATTAGTTGAAAAAATTGGGTATTTGAGCATGTTGCGAAAAATAAGCATGTGAGCTTTTGTGCCTTAAACTGCTTTATATTATGCAGACTTATTTTTTTTCTCTCGTGTGTCATTCATGATTGATAGAACTCTAGAACTTGCTCTGGTATCTTCATTGGAGCCATGTGTGAGTGCAATTTTTGAAAATAATTTAAGGCCTCTTTGTTTTGCCTACTTAGCCTAAAAATCCTACCTATGAACTCATGATTCCCTAGTTAGCCAATTTTGAGCTAAAACTTTTTATTCTTAGCCACATTGATCTTTAAAATTGCAAAATGATTTTATCCCTAAAATTTCTTGAGCTTATAGAAATGAATAAGTTTGGGGGAGATGATGTGAAATTTATAAAAAAAAAGAGAGGAAGTTGGCAAAAGAAAGAGGGATAAGCAGTATCTAGGAGAATGAAGAATATATGAAGCTCGAAAAAAAGAAAATCTCTGAAAAATATATAGAGAAAATCGAGCAAAGCATAAGAAACATTCTGAAAATTATAAAAAAATGAGAGCTTGAGGCTAAAGAAAAAGAAAAGAAGGCAAAAATGCTTAAGAATGAAAAAGGAGAAATAAGGGTGGTGTCGAGTTGAAAAAGAAAATACAATGAAGAATGACAATTATACAGAAATTGGGTTGGTGAATTGCAATTCTGAGAATAATATTGTCTAGATCTCTTGTCTGTGCTTAAACAACGTCATAATATTGATCTCTAATCTAGATCTCTTGTCTTGGGAGGGAATCCATACCATGAGAAGGAGATTTCTTTCTATGCTCTAGATCTATTGTCCTGGCTTAAACAATGTCATAATATTGATTTGAATTTGTCTATGAATTTGTTATCAATGTTTGACTAATCTTTCGGATCTTAGGGGCATAATCAAAATTGTGGATTCATGTTAAATCTGGATTAATTGTTATTTTAATTGATTCATGCGTTCTATTTTATGAATTCGAAAGTGCTTATTCTTAATTGCTTTTTATCCGATCAAAAATTAATAAGCCATATTTGTTAGTGCGAGATTCGGGAGATGAGTTCTATTAAAGACTAAATCGAATTCAAACATAAATGGGTGTAATGAGTCGGAGACCTACAACTGTTTTGTAGGAAGTTATTCAATTCATAAATCTTTTGGAAGTTAATAATAGTTGTAACATATCGGAGATCTATAATTGTTATTAATCTACTATTTATTTATCACGCGGGAGGGGAATAGACTATCTTAGGATATGAACCCACAAAATTACATGAATTGGTTTTGAAACTTTAATTGAATTTATATTGATGAAACATGTTGAGATTATGTGTCTAAGGTTGCTCCTGTAGTTGTTGAAAATACTTGTGGGGTTCGCAAATTTATTTATCTTTATGTTATTTTCAATTTTCACTTAAACTTAATATTCGGCCGCTTCAATAAAATTGGAATGCGATGTTATTATGGTCTAAGTATTTCACAAATCAATCCCTAAGGAATACAACGTTGCATGCCATTATTCTATAAACTACACTATACACTTGCAGTTATATGATCCAAAATATTTTTGGCGAACTAATAATCATGTTTTGAACTAATATTTTAGTGATTCATTGCTAATTGATGATTACATCAATCAAGCAAATTTTCTATTATTACATGATTGCTTAATTAAAGAAATTGATTAGATTACTATCCATAAGGAATTCCCTTGATGGAAGGGGTGTATTGTTTTCTTTATTAGAAAGGGTCCTTGCCTAGCCTATGAATATAACATGTGATATTCCATTGAAACACACTTACGGTGAATAGGTGATAGTCCAGAAACTCTTTCTCGAAATTTATTTCACGTGATTAATTTTATTGCTTGAACAACAATGGTTGGAGGTAACTTACTAACTCTTTATTCTTTCATGAAAACCTCTCTTTATAGTGAATATATGTGAAGTTGGGAATATTTACTATTTGAATGTATGGGCAGTTTTGCTGTATGTTTGGTTTTAGTTTTGAGGTAGATAATTCTTATTATACTTATGTTTTGTCTAATTAAGAGTGTCCGAATCATCTTTTTTATACTCATATATATTTGTTTTTGGAATAATGATGCGAATAAACATGTTTTATAATTTGATTAGGGTTTCTTCTAATATTTTGGGAAATTGGGTGAAAATGTGTTCTGGATGACCTCAGGTCCAAAGAAACTAAAATTGACTGAACTGAAATCTAAGCAACTCCCAAACAAACCTAGTCAAGGTCCCAATGAGTTAACTTTTAGGGTTAAATTATAAAAACTACCCCTGATTTTTAATCTAATTACAAAAAAAACACTTAGTATTTTTCAAAATTACAATGACACCTTGGACATTTGTTTCTCTCTTACAAATTGCACCCTCAAGAGGAGGTATTTGTTAGGTAAACACGAATCTCAGGGGGTTGTTTACAATACTTTAGGGGGTTATTTGTAATTTGAAAAGATTAATGAGCCTAAACTTTCGGAGTAATTTTTGCAATTATCCCTAAATTGTATTTAATGACGAAGTAACTGGGTATCTATAGTTGTAGTTGCTAATGAAACAAATTTTCTTATGCTCTATTCATTGCATGCATCTGCTATTAATTATACAAACTGTCATATATTTCATCTATCTTCATTTATTGTTGTTTTCCCCATCCATCACACAGCTTGAGACACATAATAACTCATGAAAGAACTTTTTGATCATTTTGCTCGCTCTATTTCTTTTAAATTGATTATTAAATAAGATAAAATCCACTTTTCCCCTTTTGCTATTCACTTGGTATCAAAAACCTCTTTTTGGCAAAAGGTGAAACACTCACCCCGAGAGCCCCTCCAGTGCCCCCCTAAAGCCTGTGGAAGGGAGGTAAACCATGGTACCAAGTGGCCTCTTAGGTGGGAGGAACTAAATCCTTAGGGGAATGACCCTAGGGGATTTGAACCTTGCTCCTTGTGGCAAATCTACCACCCGAGTACTAACTTGGCCAATCCCATGGGGGCTCAAAAACCTCCTTGTACTATGAAAACCTTCAATTACCCTTTAAAGTTTAACACTCGTGTTAGTTTGCTACCAATTTGATTTGGTGAAGGTTTTCATAGTGCAAGGGTTTTTTTTTTTATACCAAGTGAATTTTACCCTATTAAATATATTTCGAGTATAGGAAATATGTATAAAAAGTAAAAATAAAAAACATAATTACATGTGTTAATTTGACTAAGATCCTATATTTCTTTCTTTCTTTTTTTTTTTTTATCTCAACTAAAATCTGAGTCCTAACTCTAACCCTACGCAATTTTTAACCGAAATCTCATATAAAACTTAATTTTATTTTTTTATTCTCTCTATGTCACCAGGATCCATCCGGATTGTGAATAAACATAGAGATTAGATTAGAACCACCAATAGATGAGTGATCCCAACCTAGTGGAAGAGACCTATGTTGGAATGTAAACTTAATTTGGGTCCAAATAATATTAGTCTTAAAAATTTATTTTTGAGTTAGAAGATAAAATAACAGTCAATCCCTAAAAAGTCCAAGTTCTAGAATTTCTTTAGAAATGTTTTAGGAAAATATCTTAGATATTATTTGAAGTAAGTTTATAAAAACCTCTAGGAAACTAGACATTTTACAAGATAATTCTAGTGGATGATTTGCCATCCATCGATCAAATAAATCATATCCATTGGTTATGAAATTGTCTTAGTATAAATAGGGGTGTCTTGTTCATTTTGTACCACTGCCAAAAATTTCAGAACAATCAATAGAAGCAAGTATTTTTCTTTCAAAATCTCTCTTTTAAATATCCTCCTCTTCCAATTTCTAAATAACCCGATGAACTTGTCGCTTGCTTGCATCTTATTCAAGGTATTTTTATATTTACCATTTTTTAAGATGTGAAATGCATTTTATACTATCAAGAGTTGCAATTGTTCTGGGTGATCAGTTTTCTGTCATGGTTATATATAAGTGAAATTCTGATTTATTAATGATCTAATTTCACATTGGATAAACCAAGTAATGTTAAATCACGATAGCAATGATGGGCCATGGAGAACAATGGAAAAGATTTGCCCCCATTATTTTGGACATGTAATTAAAGCAATATAACCACTCAGATGATCTTGATCTGTTTTAACGACCCTTTTAGATTTTAAGAATGTTGAGATTCCCTGGAGAAATTTTCTGTGTTTTTGCCTATTTAGAATTGGGCTCGTTGGATTAAAATTTTCTTTTCTGTTCAAATCTGATTTTAATCATTTCTGATTTCAATTCAAGATCTTAGGTTCTCACTAGAGAAAACTATGTTTCATTTTTGAGAATTCTTTACAGATGAATTAACGAAGTATTACTTTCATAAAATGAACAGTTCTTTTTACCAAGATACTTGGTATAAGATAATTTTTTTCAATGTTCCAAGTGCCTATAGGTTGTTTAAAGTCATTACTCACTAAGGATCATATTGACATTTGTCAAGTGGTTTGTCTATGCAACTAACTTAATGTTCAATGTCACAGTGCCTAGAGGCATGTGATGGAAAGAGATAATTAAAAGGAAGAAAAGTTAGTGGTAAAGATTGATGTGGTTCTATCTGAAACGAAATTTATTTTTCTCCTGATATGTTGTCTTTTTTGCTCTTTTTGTTCAAGTTTCTATAATACATGATCAATTATAGGGGTTATGAGCATTCATTAGCAAACAAACATCAATTTTGATTTTATAATTTGTGTTAACTGCAATGTGATGTATCGTAAGCTATTAACGAACAAGTAGTTTAAATAACCAGTTCCTACCATATATTGGAACACTAGCATTTTCTCATTATAAATGAAAATTTTGTAGTTATCAATAACCATTGTCTAATTGCACCCATTGACCAATATTAGAATTGTTTGACATCTATGTATATATTATTGAAATGGTCTAATTGCATCCATTGGCCAGTATTAGAATAGTTTGACATCCATGTATTTATTATTGAAATGCCAAACTCGCAGGGGAAGAGAACCATGGAAAGCTTCAGTGGTCGACTCGGTGGTCGGGGTTTTTCTAAGTCAAAATGTTAGTTACCATCTCTGCAGGTAAATTGTGTAAATGACTATATCTTTATCGTCTTTCCTGGAAAGCTGTATTAATATTATTTTTAGAATAAATTTTTTATTGAAAGGATTTTTATAATAATAATAATTATTATTATTATTATTATTATTATTATTATTATTATTATTATTATTATTTGTTTATATTTTTTTAACTTTTATCGCTTTTTGATTTGCAGTAATGCCTTTATGTCTCTCTAGCAGTAAAATATCCACCCCATCTGTGAATGAGCATAACCAAATGAAAATAGCTGAGCCACTATCTCGCGAGTGCGATCAAATGTTGCCAATGGAAAAGGCTCAAATTGCTGAACCACCATTTCGCGAGTGAGATCAATTGGTCCCGATAGAAAAGGCTAGATTGGGTTCGATCCCGGGGATGGAAGTAAAACTTCCTCACCAGGAAGAAAAAAAAAAAAGAAAAACTTGAAACAAGAAATAACAAATTGGGATGAACTAAGGGTAAAATATTCCCTAGGTGTATCAAAAGACAGAACAGACTGCACCAAGGATTTTGTTAACTGAGAAGCAGTTCGACAATCGGTTCGTGAGCTGGCTAAAGTGATCCTGGAAAGGGCGTGGACAATTTACTTGCTGAAAGAATCAAGGTAATTAAAATGTTTTTTTTCTTTTGAATTTTTTAGTCATTGTTGGTTCTAGAAATCATTCTTTCACTCACATTCTGCACGATTTCCCCGATCAATTAGTTAGAGATCATGGTAGTATTGACCTATAGTGGCTGAGAAATGTTCCACCGAATAAAGCAAAGTAAGTATGACATGGATAGCTTGATTAATGATCATAGATATTTTAACTATAATTTTAACATATGTAAGCTAAGTAGCAAGTGGGAGGTCATTGATTTTATGTAGTTAATATACATACCCTTGAGGTTAAGTCAAGTTACAAAAACTTCATAGTGTCTTTCATAATCACAAATATCCCATTGATATTTGTTCTTATTTAACAAATTGCAGCATCAATAAGGGGATATTTAATAAGTAAATACAAACCTCATGAGGATGTTTATAATACCATGAAGGTATTTGTAATGTTGAAAGATAATTTATTTTATTTTTGTTACGTGTTAAATTCAGTTAGTTCTTTCAAATAATTCCATTACTTTATAGGGAATACTTATTGAGCATATCTGGCCTTGACTTGAAAAGTGTCGAGTGTGTTACACACTTCACCATCGTGCCTTTCAAGTAAATTTTTTGTTGTACACATTTATTAAAGTTATTAAGATAATTGATTATAAGGGCATTATGAATGTGTTCTTGTCCCCCTCTAGGTTGACGTGAACATATCTTGAGTTTCGGTGCGTTATGGATGGGTATTTAAGCAAACACCAATTAATGCTACTTAGTCATTTTCTTATGGAAATTTCATCTCAAATGAGTTAGGTGCCCAAATTTAGATAGTTGTAAGTTAAGAAAACAACTATATTCTGGATTTGTCTATTCTGAAATAGATATCATAGCATTGAAAAGACGCATGTCATTGTAGGTCCCAAGGGGTGTGAGTGTAAGGTTTAGAAGGGGGGGTTGAATAAACCTTACCAACTTTTCAAATTTAGTCCTTTTAAATATTCAGAGTTAATACTACACAGCTAAGTCCTTGATGGACAGCTAAGTTAGTTAATCGTGAGTTAGTCACTCAACAGACTGACCGAGTTTGTTGATAGAATAACTCATTGTTTTGACTAAAGACTTAACTTGACGCGTGATATGTTTTTTGGAAGACTTAACACCTTGATTTTGGTTTATGTTTGTTTCAATACTTGGTTTTAGCACTTTGTTGATTATCAATTGGATAGCAAATTTATCAGCAGATATAAATGTAATATGCAGAAATTAAAGTGTTGAAATGTAAATGACACAATAAATTTTTATAGAGGTTCGAAGATGGGGTAATTCTTCTACTCCTCTCTTCTCCAACTCCTGGAGGAATCCACTAAGTATTGATCAATATACGAGTGGTTAATCACCCAAATACAAGTCTTGATCACACGGTGACTTGATCCTTGGGACTCGACCGAGATGCCTTGGTCACACAAAGTGGCTTCTCATACGACTCGAACCTTCTTCATAGGGCAGGTTTGCCTTGCTACTACTGACCCACTTGCTCAAGTTCATTGGATTTGATCACGAAGCCCTCCAAATAACTTAAGCCTGGTTCGACTTGAACCTTCCTACAATCCTTCGTGGAATGTAGACCCCTTGATTCTTCAAATGTTTCCTCTTGTTGTTGAAGTCGTATTTCCTTCACGGTGAGTGTATGATTGATTTCCTTCGTAATGTAGGCTTGGGGATTGAGCGTTTAATAACTTGAGAATATTTCGGGTTACAAATGTTTCTTTCTTGCTTGTATTCAATTCTCGGATGGTCAAGGTAACCTTTTCTCAATAAAACTCCTCGGCCTTTTATAGTGGTCTTTCAAAAATCTTCCGTTGAAGAGATAGCTTGTTTTTGAAAGTCACTTGTGGTCGTTGGCTTGTCTTGTTGCAGTTCTTTGAATTGACATTTCCTCGTATAAATGATCCTTGACTTTTCGCAGATCCGGTGCGATGCTTCCCATTGGTTTATTCCTTTTGCACGCTTCCAAAATTTTGTGCACTTTAAGAAAGGTAGTATGGAAGTATTACTTGTTTAAGTAATTCTCTTGATTTCAGGCAACAAATCTCTTTCGATTATCTCGACTTGACCGCATTTCCTTGCCTTCCCAGGTGACTTGAGTCGCCTTCCAATCATTGGATGACTCTTCCGTCACTTCAACTTGAGACTTGGCTATCTTGAGTTGACCTGATCGATACTTCACTCACCGCACCTTCACTCGAGTTCCTATCTTCTCTTCTTTGCCATACTCAGTGCCTCACAAATGAGTCTTCCTTCTAGTCTCAGGTTGTCTTCTTGCATGTTCAGGCATACCGACTTAACTCGGCTCGACCCAGCTCTATCTATTACAATGCAATTTACAACAAAAATGGGGTGCCAACTTCCTATCCTAAGTTTTACATGCCATTCATCAAAATCTACAAAATAATTTCCCAACAGTCATTTTCAAGTTACTTATCCCATTACTGAATATTATTACCTTGGATAGGTATCAAGCCCATTACCATCTTATATTTTTTTGGAAAGGTCAGCTTTATTAACTACAAATGGATCTAATTTTTTTTTTCTTAGCTGCCCCTTATGTCTGAAAAGAAACAATGATATGGTAACATATCTTTTTATGATAAAGACAATTTCTACGAAGAGATGACCGAACTGTAAAACATGCCCATTAAGAGCAAGATGCAGGCACTATGCTAGTATGTGTGCAAGGTATGCATCATATCATTTGCTCATTTTTTCTGCAAAAAACATATTTTGTATATAGTTTGGATTAATTCACTAGGTCTTAACAAATATACTCGATGTTTTTTTGTTTGTGTTAATATTAGAATCTATGTTGTGTTATCTTTTATAGTAATTTGACCATCGTGTGAAAGATATTAAGTGTTTAGTTTAAAAACCAAAAGCATAAGTGTTGAATTTATTATATAATTGCTGAAAAGAAAAAATAAATATATCTATAAAGGTATATCAATAGGTTTAAAGAATTTATCCTGACATTTTTTGTTTAATTTGAGAATAATTAGCAACGTATATAAACATTGTTGTGAATTTCTGATACTGCGTGTATACATTCAATGTAGTGCTAATTGCCTTCCTGATGGTTCTCGTGGGGAAAAGATGTCGACTAAGTCTTCAGTTTCTTCTGGTCAAAACTCGATGATGAACACAACTCTATCAATGCTTCTTAATGTTGATGCCGATTTTTCAAAAGTTAGGAATAATTCTCGAGATTGTGAGCCGATTATAGAATTTCTAGCATCCCCAATGCATCAGTCCACAGAAATAGTGGAACAAACGTCTATTTATGCTCTGAGGATGAAATGCCGACAATTGAACTTAATGACAAAGAGTTGATAAAAATCTGCTAAATTGCATGGATAGAGAAGATGATTTGTCAAAAGCATTGTCAAAAGCATTGGTTGCTTTAGGCCCTGAAGTCTCAGCACATTACTGCTCCTAGATTCACATCCTCTTTTGGCAGGGGTTAGTATTCCCTATCCTTATCTATTCATATATATAGATTGCAGTGTATTTTTTTTTAATATCCCTATCCTCATTCTTTCATAAGGGTCTTTTTATTTTTAATGTTTTATTTTTTTGTTGGTAATACCTATTTTAAATACTCTATGCTTTTATGTAGGTGTTTGCTGATGATGAATCTAGTCAACAACCAATAGTTGTCCCTAGAGAAAGAGTTTGCAATCTATAGAGACGAGCCTTATATTATGGAACATAGGTGTCATCAATTTGTACAAGTACCCTTAATAGTATAGATAAATAGAGAAGTCATTGACAATTGTTGCCATTTGTTGCACAAAACTTGAAAACTCTACAAAATATTACTAAAGAGAATTAGCTAGAGGATCACCTGTCACTTGTTAGAAAGAAAATTTGGGATTTAAATTAAGGGATAATTACAAAGAATACCCCTGATATTCAGCCCCTTTAAAATTATTGATGCCTTATTCACATATGTTTCTATATTTCAAAATGCACCGAGAGTGGTATTTGTTAGGTAAAACTCAAGGATTGTTTGTAACACCTTGGGAGAGTATTTCTAAATTTTAAAGATAATTGAAGTTTTTGCAATTAGGCTAAATCTTAGGGATAATATTTGTAATTAACTCTTTAAATTAAATAGTTGCATTTCTGGGGCTATTAACTCTTTACTATTGATTTGTACACTTCCTAAAGTTGTGAGCCACATAGCCCATAGTTTTTATGGACTTATGCGATTATCTATTTTATTAAAAATATTCAAACATGAACTATGCAAATCAGCTCTTATCAATGAAATTGAATTTTACATCTGATGCTACACATTTCTGAATTGCAATCCAGATATGTCGATGGCTGAAATTCAACATTACTTCATCAAAGGTAAGACTAATCAAAACCCATTCTTGGTTTTCTACTAATATGTTCAAATGGACAATAAAATCATCGATATATAACAAAAACTACGTTTGAGGTTTAGTTTAATTACAAAAATCCAACTATCTTTCAATATTACAAATACCCCATTAATATTTATTTTTGTTTCACAAATTACACCCTCGTCGCGAGAGCTATTTATTAGGTAAATACAAGCCTCAAAGAGGTGTTTTAAAACTTTAATAGGGTATTTGTAATTTTAAAGGATAATTGGAGTTTTCTGTAAAAAATAATTTGACAGGAGAGTTTTCTGTAATTAGGCTAAACTCCAGGAGTAGTTTTTTGTAATTATCCCTAAATTCATTAATCCCGAGTTGTTTGAAAATCGCAAGAAATCCATTAAAATTCCAGACAAGAAAATAAATATGAGTAGGTCTCCTGTAGGACCGTCTTACGGATCCCCCACCCAACCGCGACCCGCGCCGCGACTCAAGCATTAACCTAACGCGCTCAGCCGCCACCCTAATGCGCGCCCCCCACCATGACCACCTCTTCTTATTTAAAAAACCCGCTCTATAGAGGAATTGAACTCGCGACCTTAATAGACTTAAGGTGGTGTTCTACAACTACACCACTAGTACTTATTTTGCAATTTTAGTATAATAATTTATATAAACCCATTCATAAATATGTCTGATAATTAAAAAACATTAAAAACGCCTATAAATATAAAGACTAAGAATCGAACCAAAGTCTATTAAAAAAACATGATACATTATCTCAATAAATGAATACTTATAAAAGTGTTACTTTAACTACATCATATTTATTTTTTATTTTTCCTCCTTTTTCTTCCTAGTTTGTAATCAGTATTAAGAAATATGATACTTTATCTCAACAAACGGATACTTTTGCTTATAAAAGTGTTACTTTAACTATATCATATTTATTTTTTATTTTTTCTTCTTTCCTTCATTTCTAATTTGTGACTATATTAAAAAAACATGATACTTTAAATCACGAAGGAAAAATAAATAAGACATAGCTAAAGTAACACTTTTATGAGTAAAAGTATCCATTTTTTGAGATAAAATATCATGTTTTTGTAAATAAATCACGAAGTATGAATTCAATACAGTGAAAAAAGAAAAATAAATATGACAGAGTTAAAAGTACCACTTTTATAAGTAAAAATATCCATTTTTTGAGATAAAGTATCATGTTTTTTTTAATACAGTCGCATATTAGAAAATCATTAGATTGAAGTATTACAAATGTATCATATTTAACATCAAAAGTATCACTATTTCCAGCAAAAGTATTAGTTTTTCAATGGTAAAAAACATTAGCTATGAGACTAGAATGAGTAAATCAAAAAAATTTATTTTTTGAATAATGTTTACCTTAAAAGTATCATATTTCTTACTCAAAAGTATCACTATTTTCGGATAAAAGTATTACTTTTTATTCAGAGAATTTAAAATTTTAAAATGCCATTGTCCATCATAAAAGTATCATATTTAATATCAAATGTATCACTATTTCCAGCACAAGTATCAGTTTTTCAATGTAAAAAATATTAGCTATGAGACTAGAATGAGTATATCAAAAATCTTATTTTTGAATATGTAAAAATTAAAGTATCAATGTTCACCTTAAAAGTATCATATTTATTACTCAAAAGTATCACTATTTTCGGATAAAGTATCATTTCTTATTCAGAGAATGTAAAATTTTAAAATGAAGGGATGATAATGAATTCATGGTTATACTAAATATGCACAACAAGCACTAGTGGTCTAGCGGTAGAATAACACCTTGCTTTGGTACAAACCCGGGTTCAATTCCCAGTTAGTGCAAATTTGTTAATTTTTTGGGTGGTAGCGGTAGAATAACACCTTGCTTTGGTACAAACCCAAGTTCAATTCCCAGCTAGTGCAAATTTGTTAATTTTTTGGGTTGGGGGCACGCCCAACTTGGGCTGGGTCTGTTGGGCCCAGCGGGCGGGGTGGGCAACTTCGGGGGGCCCCCAGTGTGCAACTTGTATTAGATGCGTTTTTTTTTATAGGGTCGCGGGAGTCGCGCGGGCGGGTGGTGTGGATCCATCTTACGGAATGAGATCCGTAAGACGGTCCTATACAAGTTTTTGCCAATAAATATTTTAAATGGTCTTTTCTAGGATGAGATAAGCTAAAAATGTTGATTTACCCGTGGTTTACACATCATATTTTCTAGGATGGGATAGCTAAAATCATCCGATTATGACGATTTGTATACTTTTCGGTCTCATCCGCATTAGAGGATACAAGAAAATAAATAGGGGACCTAAACCACTTGCAGAGAGATTTCATATTTGTAAAACGAGAGAATTGGATAATGATTGATAAAAGTTTACAAAAATTAAAGTTTGATTTTACCAAATAAAATCGGACTGAAGGCTCTCTTCGGGTCGGGCCTCGGGGTCGAGCCGGGTTTGTATATGTGGGTGACTCCGAGACACGAACACACGTTAGGCTAGCAGGATAGCTCCGGCTAAGGCCCTCCGATGCTTAAGTCAGATCGGGTCGTGAGGTAAATAAAGTAAAAGTAGCGAAGCGGTTAAAATGAACAATTAAGAGATTAACCTCTAAATATTTACCGGGCTATTTATAATAATCTCGATTAGTGCTTACTTTACTTTACACGTGGCATCATCGGAGTCCTGGTGTCGAAGAATCAATGGCGTTCATAGGTTCGGGTCGCGGTTCGGGTCGGGTCGGGTTTGCCCCGACCCGAATGAGCAGTCCGCGGATCCTAGCGAATTTAGCCAGTTTTGGGTTTTCTTTAAGGGTAAAGTGGTAAAATCACTTTATGGTTTATCATTACTCCCCCAACTTCTTTTATTTTCTAAATAAAAGAAGTTTAGATCTGGTTCGTTGAATGTGGTTCTCCAAGGGTGATAAATACTAACAAGGGGGTAAGTTTTCATTTATTCTATCTCATAGGAAAAAGGGTGGGTTCATCTATTTGAAAAAATTTTTGGTTCTTCTACCAGGCTTCGGGGTCGCGCCTCGCATCGGCGTCGTCTCGTATCGGATCTGCTGAAATTCAGGGTCGGGCATCGCATATCGCGTTGTCTCGCATCGCATCGGCTGGGTTTCGTGGTCACGATCGCTAATGCGCCGTGATCGCGCCGCACTGTCTCACTCACCTCGCCTCGTCTGCTAAAGCACGCTCGCAGACGCTCGCCTCGCTGTTTCGCACCGGATCGCCTCAAAGACATCACGCCGTGCCTCGCGCATCGCGTGATCGGCTGGGTTTCGTGGTCGCAGCCTCGCGTCGCGTCACCTCGCGTGACGCGCTTCGGATCACCCAAAGACATCGCGCCGTGCCTCGCTTATCGTGATCATCCTCGTGATCGACGGTGGGCCGTGGTCGCAGACGCCCTTCGCATCGCGTCACCTCGCGCATCGCGCTTCGGATCGCCTCAGCCCATCGCGCCGTGCCTCGCCCATCGCATCGGCTGGGCTTCAAGGTCGCGTCTTCGCCCTTCGCCTCGCGTCACCTCGCGCATCGCGCTTCGGATCGCATCAGCACATCGCGCAGCGCCTCGCTCGTCCGCTTCGCGCATCACATCATCCTCGTCGTTCAGCGTCGCCTCGCATCGGGGTCGTCCTCCGCCCCTCCCTTAAGGTTCTTTCCGAGATCGGGCTCATCCTCTCCCTTTATTCCAGGTAGATTACTTCTCGTCTTTTAATGTCTTCTAGCTTTTCCAAATCTGATTCTGGGTCGGGATCGGGGTCATTTACTAGCTCCTCCCCTTCCCATCGTGGTAGTGAGATAGATCTGGAAATATCTGCCCCTTGGGCTCTTATTAAGTCTTCTGTAGAGACCCATGAGATACCCTCTCTCCGTAGAAAATTTTATATTCCGGATGATCATGAAATCGTGATACCTAGTCCCGAAGATAGGATGGATAAACCTCCTGCCCAATGCCTTGCATTTCACGTGGCTAGTCTAGAGGCAGGGCTCAGGTTTCCCCTTTCGGATGATGTAGAAAATATTTTGGTGGGTTTGGATGTCAGCCCTGCTCAACTGGTACCCAATTCTTATAGACATATTTTGGGATTTATCATTATTATGCGCTTCTTTAATGTGGCTCCTTCCTTCGTACATTTCTGGTCTCTTTACTCAATGAGTTCCTCTACCAAGACGGGTGAGGTAGGCTTTTTTTATCTCACTCCTAAGCCTCACTGCAAACTACTTGACAAGCCTCCTTCATCCCTTGGGTGTTGGAAAGATTCCTTTGTGTATGTTCGACCTCCCCCGGATCGTCTTTGGAAGGCGTCTTGAGATGGAGGGTATCTAGACCTCGACCCGGGGCCTGGGTCTCCCACCGGAGTGATACATTCATTTCCGTAAATTAACTAAGCGTTGGTTCAAGACATCCAAACTACTTGCGGAGGATATACTTTCTCTCTTGTGGGGCTTAGCCCGCGCCCGATTTCGGACCGACCTCTTGGTAATTATTTTTAAATTTCTACTTTTATTTCTCTTTGTATTAATAGTAATGCTTCTTATATTTTTGTAGAGATGGTTGTTCGTGCTTCTATGGTAGCCAAGCAAATGAAGGCCCAACTTGCCAAGAAAGGAGGGCTTCCTAGGCTGTACGCTTTCCCCGCCTCGCCTCCACAAGTGTCTTCTACGCCGGAGTCAATCCTTCGTCCTCCCATGATGAGGTTCGGGGCGAATCTATACCGAGGAGCAACTGGAAATCCTACCCTTCCCAAAGAACTTGGAAACTATTCCCGGGAGGGGGTCCTCTCCTCGGGGAGAAGAGGAAGAGACCGGAAGAGGAGGGATCCCATCGTGGAGATAAGTTCTTTAGACCTAGCCCAAGGTCTCTCGTCGTCTCGCCCGTCCTTTGGTTTTCGGTGCTCCTTGGGGAGTTTCGATCGAGATCATGGCAAAACTTGAGGAGCGAGAGAAGCTTTTGGCTGATCTTCGGACAACTGAGAATGGTGGGGTATCGCGTCCTCCTACCGCGTCAGGTTCTCGGGTCATACCCAATTGGAACATCACCACAGATAGTTCTGTTTTTCGTTCACCTAGGGGGGGTGACTCTTTTGAGCTGTACAAGCATTGTCTACTCCCCCTGGATCAAATTGGGGTCCAAGGCTTTGGCATGACCCAGCTTGAGGAAGGCATTGCTCATAATGCTATGATGGTAAGCTTTACTCGTTTTTGACTTCCTATTTCCTTTTCATTACGGAAGTTGACCTTTTTTTTTTTTTTTTTTTTTTGCAGAATTTGGCTATGATTCACCAGCTGACTCTTCAGGCAGCCAATTATCAACACCAATGGCTAGCTTGCGAGGAGCGTCTATCCCAGATGGAACAAGATCTGAGGACTTCACTTAGGGAAAATGTCCGAAAGGAGTTTGAGGCTTCCTTCGGGATTGGGATCGCGAAATAGAAGATTTGAAGGTCTCTTACACACCACCGTGACCCAAATAGATGATGCAAGAAGGGTTTAACGATGCTAAGAGGGACTCTTTTGAAGTCGTGGTAGGACCATTTGGTGTTCTTGAATACCAGGGCTTAGAAGATTTTAAAACTAAAGTACAAGAGGCTCGCATGCAAAGAGCTATTGATTTCAGAAGTCGGCCACCTTCGTCGCGGTTGCTATTTGCTAACTGGCCGCCCATTTATGAACTCAATGGCCGTAAAATGCCAGTTCAGTTGCGAAGTTAAAGGGCTTTGTTCCCGGGTTTGATTTGACCTAACCGACACCTTTGAAAGATGAGAACTTAGAGACCCGAAGCATGACGATGAAGGCGAGGCCGAGGAGGATGAGTTTACTTTTCTCGGTGAAAGAGGAATATGGCGAAGACTTGGCTCCCGGAGACGAGGCGGCAGCTCTTCACGCTCTAGCGTGGAGGGTGGGGGTGACGGGTCTCACCGCACCACATTAACCTCTTGCTTAATCTGCCGCCGCTTCGCCCGCCCTAACCGCCCTTCTATCTGCTTGCCTTGCTTTTGTAATAGAATCGCCGACTTACGCTTTACGCATTGCTTTTCTACTAGAATTTTCTGTCTTATGCTTTATGCATTGTTTTTGTACTAGAATCGCCTGTCTTATGCTTTATGCATTGCTTTTGTTATATGATAAACTTCTTGGGATCAATGTCATTACTTTAGTCAATTAATCTTTTTTGATTATTTTATCTTTTTCGAGATAAGTAGTTAATTAATCTTTTTGATTAATTTTATCTTTTCAGATAAGTAGTCAATTAATCTTTTTTGATTAATTTTATCTTTTCAGATGAATAGTCAATTAATCTTTTTGATTAATTTTATCTTTTTCAGATAAGTAGTCAATTAATCTTTTGATTAATTTTATCTTTTTCAGATAAGTAGTCCATTAATCTTTTTTGATTAATTTTATCTTTTCAGATAAGTAGTCAATTAATCTTTTTTGATTAATTTTATCTTTTTCAGATAAGTAGTCAATTAATCTTTTTTGATTAATCTTGATGAACTCCTCGAACCTTTGGCGTGCGCCTCTTCACTTGGCCTTATTTGGGGTTCTCATCTTGGCTGGGCTTGAGCCTCTAAGGTCTCTTAGCCTTAGATATATTTAACAATACGAAAATAAGGAAATAAACAATTCATACAAATCTTGCTCAGTTTTAAGAAAACGAGGTTGTCATTAACCATTAAACTCTTTGCAAAAAGGGTGAAGCAAAATACTTAAGCATAAAATTTTCTAAGGTTGTGCACGCGTTCCAGGGTCGTGGTAGTGGCTTTCCTTCGCGTCTTCCAGGCGATAAGTACCCCTTTTCAAGATCTCCGTTACTTTGTAAGGTCCCTCCCAATTGGGGTCTAGCTTACCTACATGCTTAGATACCTCCACCTTTTTCAACACCTGGTCCCCCACTTGGAAATTTCTGCTCTTCACTCTCTTGTCGTAGGTGCTTCGCATCCTATTCTTAGCTGACTGGATTTTGAGGAAGGCCCGATCTCTTTTCTCTTCAATCACCTCCGGTCAAGCTCCTACCCTCGGCGTTCGAGTTGGGGTCATACCTCTCTGCACTCGGAGTGATGCCTCCCCAATTTCCACATTTGGTATTATTGCTTCCGATCCGTAGACTAACCCAAAGGAGTTTCCTGTCGAGGTCCCGGGTATTGTTCGGTAGGCCCATAGGGCTCCGGTAACTCATCTACCCAATATGTCTTAGTGCCTCCAATCGCGTCTTCAAATGTTGCAACAATATTCTATTTGCTACCTCCGTCGACCATTAGCCTGTGGGTTCCCCTAGCATTTGTAAAGTGTTGTTGTATCTTCATCTCCTGGCACCAACTTCTAATCTTCTTTCCTTGGAATGCGTCCCATTATGCGAGATTAAGACCCTAGGTAATCCAAAACGACACACAATATTCTTCCGGATGAAGTTCATAACTTCATTTTCAGTTATTTTGGCTAAGGCTTCAGCTTCAATCCACTTCGAAAAGTAGTCAATTGCTACTATTAAAAACTTCTTTTGAGCCTTCCCCTGAGGAAAAGGACCCACTATGTCTATCCCCCACTGATCAAATGGACACGACACCTCGACTGGGTCCAAGGGCACTGCATTGGCTGGTGGGAGACATTAGCAAATATTTGGCACCTTTCACACCTTCTTGCAAATTCAGCTGAGTCCTTGACCAATGAAGGCCAAAAATATCCTCGCTTAGAATTTTTCGATTTGGGGCTCGCAAATCTCCCGAGTGGTTCCCACAACTTCCTTCATGGATCTCCTTCATCACGTACATGGCTTGATCGGCCTCAAACATTTCAACCAAGGTCCCTGGAAGGATTTTTAATATAACTCCCCATCTAATAAAGTGAAGCGGAATTCTTCTAAGTAACCTTCTAGCTCTCTTGCCTCATCGTGAGATCTCCGTCTCTAAATATTTTTTTATTTCATCCATCCAACTTGCCTTTATCTCTATGTGAAGAGCCAAATCACCTTCCAAATTAAAAGGTATGGGGTCAGAATTACCTCGGATGCTTGGCTTATCTGCAGTGAATACCGTCACCTTTCTTGATTCGGTTCCGTCAAAGACTAGCAAATCTTGCAAGGGCATCTGCCTTCTCATTTTCCGTTCTTGGGATTTGTTGGATCTGCACCTCCTCAAATTCTTTGAGTAGCCCCTTTGCCTTAGCCAAATATTCTGTCATGGTTTTTTCTTTCGCCTCATACGTACCATCAATTTGCTTAGCGACCAATTGGGAATCCGTAAATATCACCAAGTTGCTGACTTTTAATTTTTTTGCTATCTCTAGCCCTCGCTAGCGTGGCTTCATACTCAACCGTTATTGGTGACGTTGAACTCCAGCCTCACCGCGACCTCGAACTCGAACCCCCCAGGCCCTTGCAAATGTATTCATGCTCCCCCTTTTTCAGAAGAAGCGGATCCATCCACGTGCATTATCCAAGTGGCCTTGGGTTCTTTTTCCTCTACTCCCTGCATGCCGACGTTTTCGTTGACGAAATCGCCAACACCGAGCCTTCACGATGTTCTAGATTGATACTTGATATCAAATTCTCCCAACTCTACTGAGACCACTTCACCGGCCGCACGATACTTCCGCCGACCCAAGATCTGCCTAAGAGGGTGGTTTGTTAAAACCACTATCTCATGAGATCGAAGAAGTAAGGTCTTAGCCTCCTGGCCGACACCACCAATGCGAGGCTAATTTTTCCACCTCCAGGTACCTTTCTTCCGCTCCTTGCAAAGATCTACTTACATAGTACATGTGCTTGTGTACCCCACTTTCTTCCTTAACTAGAATCGAACTCGCCGCTTTGGTGACACCGCTAGATACAAGTATAACGGCTCTCCCGGTTCGGGCTTGGCTAGTAGTAGTCTTTGTCATCGGTAGGTTTTCGCTTCTTCAAAAGCTTTATCACACTCTTCATCCCATTGGAAGTTTTTCATGTTCTTAGGATTTTGAAAAAGGCAAACTTCGATCGGTGACCTTGAGATAAACCTGTTCAATGACGCTATTTTTCCGCCAATCGTTGTACATCTTTCACGCTCGGGTGGTCCTAGTGGAGGATTGCATCTATTTTTTCCGAGTTCGCTTCAATGCCCCTCTCGTGTACCATAAACCCTAAAAATTTCCTCCCTCACCCCGAAAGTGCACTTTCTTTGGGTTCAACTTCATGCCGTAAGATCTCATGGTAGCGAATGCCTTCTTCACATCATCCACATGATCTGCCTCCTTAGCACTTTTGACTAGCATATCGTCAACATAGACCTCCATAGTTTTGCCTATGCAATCTTTGAACATCAAATTTACTAGCCTCTCGGTAGGTGGCTCTGCGTTCTTGAAACCAAAGGGCATTACTCGGTAACAATAGACACCCGCTCCGTGATGAAGGAAGTTTTTAAATCGATCCTCCTCGGCCATGAATATTTGGTGGTATCCTTGATAAGCATCCATCATGCTTAATAATGCGCTTCCTTTGTGGAGTCTACTAGGGTATCAATTCGGGGTAAGGGTATGGGTCCTTTGGGCATGCCTGGTTTAGATTGGTGAAGTCGACACATTCTCCACTTCCCATGAGGTTTCGCCACTAAGACCACATTTGACAACCAGTCCATGTATTGGACCTCCACCACATACCCGCATCCAGGAGCTTATCTACCTCTTCCTTTATAATTTTATTCTTTTCTTCTCCGAAATTTCTCTTTCTTTGCTTAATAAAGCTTGGCATCGGGGTCGACGTTCAATCGATGAACCATCACCCTTGGGTCGATCCCATGAAATCGACGGCTTCCACGCAAATATATCCACATTCTCCGAAGGAACTCAATTAGCAATACTTCCATCGTTGGGTCCATCTCGTGATCCTATTCGTGTCGTTTTGCTTGAATTCCTGGTTCTAATTCAATGATCTTATATTCTTGAAGGTTTCACCCTATACTCTTCCCGCTTAGCCTCTTGCCTCGGCTTCTTTTGGGTGCCTCTTCGCGCTTGCATCACCGCTCCCTCTGCTGGGGTTACCTTTTCTCGGTTCTCTCTTTTCAACGAGAGGTTATAACATTCCTTGCACTTTTTGATTCCCTCTCACTTCTCCTATCCCATACTTGGTGGGAAATTTCACCCCAGGTGATAGGTAGATCGACCGCTTTAAATTGATTTAACCCCAAGGCCCCAAAGATCACGTTGTATGCGAATGGCGCGTCAACCACTAAGTACTTCATCATGACCGTTTTCTGCAAGGGTCCCGACCCATGGATGTAGGCAAATCTATTGTTCCCAACGGGACAATCTCGCTTCCTCCAAATCCATCGGTGGAGTGTTCTTTGGTTTTATGGTGGACACGTCTAGATCCATCTTTCTTAATACATCCAAAAATATCACGTCCGCCGAGCTTCATTGTCGACCAGGACCTTCGCATGTGAAATTTGCTATATCCAGGCTAATTACTATCGGGTCATTCGCCCATCTCCACCTCTCTTAGGTCGAGGTCATTGAACGTGATGGAGTCGCCTCTTGCACATTTAAAACTTCCAACTTCTTTTTTCCCAGCATTCTATTGATCTCTTGTTTTGTTTCCTCGCATTAGTAGAATCGCCCCCGGGTCCTCTGCGATCATGTTTATGACCCTCTTCGGGTAGGTTATCTCCTTGAGGGTCGTGCCTCTGGGGATCGGGGTCGGGGTGATTGTCCCTATCCCCCGCCTCTCCTCTCGCCCGGGAGCTCTTCTTGGGGATCGATTTCGCGATCGCTTCTTAGGTGATCTCTCCCTTCGAGTTGATACGTCCCCGTTTTTAGCCACGAAATTGCGCAAGTATCCTTGTTGAATTAGTCTTTCTATCTCATCCTTCAAGTGGACACATTCTTCCGTATCGTGTCCGTGATCCTTATGAAATTGACAATACCTTTTCATGTCCCTTCTGTTAGGGGTAGCTCGCATTTTCTTCGCCTTTGCAACATATTTGATTCGATCGCCATAAGAGCATGTACTCGAGGGGCGTTGAGGGGAGTGTATTGCATGAACCTTCCTACTCTGGCTCGATCCTGATCTCGGTCCCGATCCCTATCTTTCTCAGATCGAGATCGGGGTACCTCTCGAGGATCTCTGAGCTCTCTCTTGGGCTTGTTCATGGCTGCCCATTCTTGATCTTTCAACAAGTTCATTTCTTCCTCGTGGATATATCTTTTCGCCATCTCCATCAAGCTTTCCACATCGGGTGGTGGGTCGCGTGCTAGCACGCTGAGGTCAATGGTCCCTTCTTCAAGCCATGCATCAATATTTGGAGAGCATGTCTATACGCATTTCTTGCACATCAAGCGCCTCATTATTAAATCGGTTTATGAACTCTCTCTCGACTCGTCCTCCTCTCGCCCGATCGTGAAGAGATGGGTGGCGGATCGTCTAGTCTTCTTTTTGCTAGCAAAAGTGCGTAAACTTCCTTATCAAGTGTTCGTAAGAGACTATCGTCCCCATTGGTAGTCCCGTGAACCACTCTTGTGCTCTTCCTACCAATGTGGTTACAAATATTCTCGCATTCATAGCATCGGATTGCCCATACAATTGCATCACATGTTCAAAGCGTGAACATGTTCTTGAGGGTCACGGTTCCCATCATACTTAGGCAAATCTGGGAGCTTGAAGGTAGATGTCACTACTTCTTCTAAGATTTCTTGACAAAAGGGTGATCCTCTCTTTTGCGGAGCGGATGTGACCGCACCCTCCTCCTAAGCTCATCCCGACTTCTTAGTGACTTGTTCAATTTGCTCGCTAATTTCGTTTATCCCCTCGGGGGTCTTCTTGTGACTCCTCTCTCGCATTTCCCGGATGTTCTTACTAGCTACTTCCTCCTCTTCCATCTCTCTGTGCTTCTTGGGAGGAGCCTCATGAGGCGAGGCTTCCTCCCTCGCGTTTTCGGGTGGAACTCCCCTTGTTGTAGGTGTTCTTTGGTGCTTTGCCCTTCCTAAGATATTCGTTAGGAAATTCTTGCTAGCCGGCGATTAATTTCTCAAGTCACTTGACTTCATCCGCACTATGGGATCCTCGTCTTCAAGAGACTCTTCACTCACTCGTAAAGATGGTGAGGATATTCGTGTAAGTTGAGCTTCGTTGTTCTTCTTCGGCGTCTGAGTGTTCGGTGCGTCGTTCTTTTTCTGCGTCTCCATTACTTCTACTAATTCTCACTTTCCCACAGACGGCGCCAACTGATTTTACCAAATAAAATCCAGAAGAAAAGGCTCTCCTCGGGTCGGGCCTCAGGGGGTCGAGCTTCGGGTTTGTATATGTGGGTGACGAGACACGAACACACGTTAGGCTAGTAGGATGGCTCGGCTAAGGCCCTCCGATGCTTAAGTCGGATCGGGTCTTGAGGTAAATAAAGTAAAAGTAGCGAAAGCGGTTAAAATGAAAGATTAAGAGATTAACCTCTAAATACTTACCGGCTATTTATAATAATCTCGATTAGTGCTTACTTTACTTTACACGTGGCATCATCGGGAGTCCTGGTGTCGGAGAATCAATGGCGTTCATAGGTTCGGTCGTGGTTTGGTTCGGTTGGTCGGGTTTGCCCGACCGAATGAGCGATCGCGGATCTAGCGAATTTAGCTTGATTTTGGGTTTTCTTTAAGGGTAAAGTGGTAAAATCACTTTATGGTTTATCAAAGTTAATGTTGATTGTTATTTTCTATATAATTATTTATCTGTTTATAGTATACCTGCATAGTCATACAGCTTAGTTTCCTTAAATGTAAATTTCTTACAGAGAAAAAGAAACGAGGGAATGACTCGTTGTGAAGAACAAGAACTTGTAAATGTAAATTTCTTACAAAGGCAAGGAAACAAGGGCATGACTGATCAGTGAAAAACAAGAACACATGTTTTTCTTACAAGCTCCCGTGTCTTCCTTTTTCAATTCTCATCTTCAAAACTTATTTGTTAATATCCACCGGCTCATTCGATCCTACCCATCGGGTAGTACCCTAATGCCCAAAAAATCTGACGTGGCAAGTGGGCAATTTTATTGTTTTTCTTTTCTATTTGTTTTATTGCTTTCACTCTTAATGGCCTTTTTCTGTTTTTTTTTTTTTTTCTTTTTTCTATTGTACTCTATATTTTCTATTTTAACTCATAATCAATATTTTCAACTTTAAAATTTTAAATTACAAAATTTTATAAATCAATAATTTTTCTTTGTATTTCATCCCAACAAAACAAAAAAAAAAATTATTCTGTTAAATTTCAGAAATTTAAATTGCAAAGATTTCATAAAATTTCAAAAAAATTCACAAAGGTTCTTTAAATTTCAGAAAATTAAATTGAAAAATCTGGACATATTCTTTTCTATTTTATTTCTCATTTTTAGCCTCTTTTTTCCCTTTTGCAACATTAACTTAACAACAAACTCTTTTTAATTTTTTTTCCAAATTTAAATTAAAAGTAATATTTTCAAATTTAAATTACAGAACTTTATAAGTTAGTTATTTTCCTCTATATTTTCGTCCACAACACAAACTAATTAAATAAAAAATATTATAGAAAACTTCAGAATTTAAATTAAAAAATTAAAAAATAATTTAAAGACTATCTTTGTGTTGCTAAAGAGAATTTATCAAGTTTTTGCAATTTAAATTTCTGGAATTTTTATTTATTATGGACGAAAATATAAAGAAATTACTAAATTATAAAATTCAGTGATTTTAAATTGAAAATATTACTTTGATTTAAAACTGAAAAAAAAAAAAAAAAAGAGTTTGTTGTTAAGTTTTGATGGTACAAAAAAATAGAAAAAAGTAGCTAAAAGTAATATTAGAATAACTTTTTTATTTTGTTTTGTGTTGGGATGAAATATAAAGGAAAATTACTGACTTGTAAAATTTGTAATTTAAAGTTGAAAAATAATGATTAAGAATTAAAACAGAAAAAACAGAGTGCAAAAAAAAAAAAAAAGAAAAGAAAAGGGGCCATTTTAAGAGTGAAAGTAATAAAACAAAATAGAAAAGAAAAAAATAAAAAGGCCCACTTGCCACATGTCATATTTTGAGTGGGTTAGGGTACTACCCAGCGGGTAGGATCGAATGAGCCAATTCCACCTTTCTTTTTTTTTTTTTTTTTTTTTATTGTATTTTTTTCTTTATGAATTCTTAGCAAAAATTTGTCATCGTCTATTATTGTGAAACACCAAGTTTCAAAGCTATCATATTTTAAATATATTGTAACAAACTAAACATCATCATCATTAGAGTTTATGATTAGCCGAGCAACTTAGGCCTTGTTTGTTTATATTTCCAATGATATCTATTTTCCAATTATTCATAAAAATGAAATCATGTTAATAAATTTCAAATGAAAATCAAAATTTTCACTTTCTATTTTTCACATACCACGAGCTTGTAGCTCATGTTGTATCGTTCATCCTTTATAAGGGTGTTGACTGGGGTTCGAACCTTGTATCTTTCAGTATCTCTGAAATTTATCTCCTCCCATCGAACCAGTACTCCAAACTTATTAAAAACAAACTTTCTATTTTTCACATAAAACATAAATCTATAATTTCAATATTTAACCCTATATGTTACCCTACATCATTTATCACTCACTGTTCTTATTGTCCAATTATATATGTGTGACCTAACATTACTAACTCTATCAACTTAAAATATTACTATTTTTATATTATATTTATCTAATGGTATCCACTATCTACAATCTTACAAATATAATATTATATTCAAATTACAATTATAAAAATGGACTCCATCATTATCAACTTTTCAGATTATTATGTTCTTAAAATATTACTTCAAATTTAGTGAATCAAATATATTTTTCATTTCCAAACCCACATAAAATTAATTTTAATTCATTCATCCAAACATAATTTCATTTTTTGCATAAAAACCAAAAAACTCAAAATTTATTTTTCAACATTAGAAACTGGAAATGGAGCAAGACAACATAACCTTACAAGACCTTAAATCTTGATTATGTCAGCCCAAGTGGCTTCAAGCCTAGTGCCTACCACAACGCAGAAGCATTGATATACACTCGAAAATTTGCTGTTATAATTGAATAAGAATCATAGTTTGGGGACCATACTTCAAACATCAAAGTCATATTTAATAACTGAAAACTGCCTACAAGTATTGATCAGGCCACATTTGGAATGTTGCTGGCCAGGCCTGGCTAAGACCTAGTCATGCACAAAGAGTTGAAGAGTTGTCCAGAAGCAAAGTGGGGAATGAGCGGGCGAGTTGTGTAAGTATTGGGGATCTACGGCTGACTGTATGCGGTGTGTTGTAGCCGACTTTGTCGATCACTAAGTATTTGAGATATGGGAATCCGCACCTTTGGGGGAACGAGATGATATAAAGTGATCGATGTCGAACAAACCTAACACGCATTAAATGCTTCCTAGGTTAGACATCATGACATGCATTTAATGCATTTGAAGCACGACCTGGCAAACATTAAATGCCTCCGACCTGATAGCCACTTAATGCGTTTGAAGCCCAACCTGGTAGGCATTAAATATGGAGGAGATTTGATTTGACCGATAGTAAGTAGGGTCAAGGTCGGACATACATTAAGTAACTAATAGGCCAAGTAAGGAAGGTACCATCGGACCTTAAAGAGTCGGGCCAATCGGAGAATGACACGTGGCATGCCTTGGGGGCAGGTAAAGCTAAAAAAGGGAGGAGAATGTGAGTTTTGAACCATCTTTTTCACATATATATCTTATAATACACCTTTTCATATTTTTGACCTACTTTTATTATACTTTTACTAATTTGATCTTGGAGTGCTAAGGAATAACTCGGTAGTCTTGTGCGGGAAGGTAGCGAAAGATCAAGTTAGGAATCTTGGGCGATCCTCACTTTGGGACTAATCAAGTAGCGCCGTTGTTCGCCAAAAATATTTTGGTTCATACAAGCGCAAGTGTGATGTAGTTTATAGAATAATGGCAAGCAAGGTCGTATTCCTCAAGGATTGATATTCAAAACACTTAGGCTATAATAACATTGTATTCGAGTTTAATGAAGCGATCGAAAATCAAGTAATTTTAACTAAGAAAATTGAAAATAAAAGAATAAAAAGAAATAAATTTGCGAACCACACAAGTATTTCCAACATCTATAGGAGCAAGCTTAGGCACATAATCTCAACATGCTTTTTCAATATTAAATGCGAATAAAGTTTTAAAAACCAATTCATGCAATTCTATGGGTTCAATTTCTAAGTTAGTCTACTCTCCTTAGGAGGCGGTGAATAAACAAATTGATTAATAACAATTGTATGTCTCTACTCATTACAATTATTACTAACTCCCAAAAGATTTGTGAATTGAATGACTCCCCACAAACAGGTTGTAGGTCTCCGACTCGTTACATCCATTTATGTCGAATTTGATTTCCGTCTTTGTTAGAACTCATCTCCGAATTTCGCACTAACAAATATGACATGCAATTTATTCTCGGCAAATAAAATAAATTATAAATAAGCACTCAAATTCATAAAATAGAAAGCATGAATTAATTAAGAAAAAAATTATCATATTTAATACAAATCCACGGGTTTCGATTATGCCCCTAAGATCCGAAAAATATGCCAAACATTGATTACAAACTCATAGACAAATTCGAATCAATATTAAGACATCATATAAGCACTGCAGACAAGAGTTCTTAGACATAGAAAGAAAACCTCTTCTTGTTAGGATGGATTCTCCTTCCAAGCCATTGAAGCTCTTGTGCTCCTTACGATGCGAAAGCCTTGTGGTGTTCTTCGCGACCTAGCCTTTTGCTCTAAGCGGCTCCTCGATTCTTTTGTTCTGTGTTATTTGATTTGTTTTTCTTTGTATCAAGTGGTGTATTTTTGTGCAAACCTTGAGTCTTTTTATAGATGCTTGGATAGATCACTTGTAGAGGTAGAGCGGGAAGAAAACTCAAAACACTGTTGTAACAAAGTCCCCGGATGGCCTGGTCGTGTGACACCACATGGCCGTGTGGTCTGTCTTCATACTTCCTCGCATGGGCGTTTGAGTCCACGGGCGGTGGTGCGATGGCCTCCCTTTTCCTACGGTGGTCGTGTGACTTCACACCGTCGGCCGTGTGGTCTGCTCTGTCCTCTATTTTCTATCCAACTTCACACGATTGTGTGATTTTCACAAGCACTTCCACATGGCCGTGTGATACCACACGCCCGCCATGTGATACCCACGGCCCGGCCATGTGAAGTGTTTTTGTCCACTTTTCGTTATTTTGATCTTCTCTTCGCATTCGTCAATCTTAGCCGGGCATTCTAAGCGATATTTCTTCATTTTAAGCTAAATTTTCTGTAAGAATTACAAGAATCTGTGATATCATGTTCTTTTAAGGAAACCAAATAAAAACATAGTAAATATGCGTGCAAATGCATCAATTATATATCATTTTAAGCCCCAAAATACACGTATATTTTACACATATCAAAATCCTCCAAACTTAAAGCATTGCTCTTCCTCGAGCAAATTTAGAAAAATAATGCAAAGGTTAAAACGAACAAACACCCAAGAACACTATGAACATTAAATATCATGGGACTTCATACTCACGGAAACCTTTTAATTCATTATCAAGAGGTCATTATTTATAAACTCGACATCATTAATACTCTCTCGGGTACTTGACATAGCGACTCATAAGTAAACAGTGTATCACTCTACTCTCAGAAGAGTATGGTAAGTGTTTACGCTCAAATTCAATTCAATGAAAGTAGAACTACCATAAGCTTGCAAATCGTCTAACATCTCGACCACTTTTGTGTACACAATCTAAGAATCAAAAAGGACTTTTCATTTGGTTGTAATGTAGGCTATTTGGTAAGGGTATGGAAACTTGGATTAAGTGACTTGATTTGAGCAAATAGAATTTAAGCATCTGAGACTTGCAATCACCAACCCAATTTCAACATAATATCAGTTTTCTTTTTCAACTCAATTCCACCCTTATTTCTCCTTTTTCATTCTTAGGACTTTTTCCTTCTTTTCTTTTTTTTTTTTTCTTTGGCCTCAAGCTCAGATTTTTTTCCATAATTTTCAGAATTTTTTTCTTTTGCTTTGCTCGATTTTCTCTATATAATAATTTTTTTTTCCAAATATTTTCTTTCTTTTCGAAATTCATGTATTTTTTTCATTTACCTAGATATCTTGCCCATCCCTCTTTCTTTTGCCAACTTCCTCTTTTTTTTTTCATAAATTTTCACCACATCACTCCCAAACTTATTCATTTTCTATAAGCTCAAGAACTTTTATAGGGATAAAAACATATAAATTTTAAAGATCAATGTGGCTCGGAATAATAGTTTTGGCTCAAAATTGGCTAACTAGGGAATCATGAGATCATAGGTAGGTTTTTAGGATGAATAGGCTAAAACAAAGATGACCTTAGATCATTTTCAAGATTGCACACACACGTGACTTCAATGAAGATACGGATCAAGTTTAGAGTTCTATCAATCATGAATGACACACTCAAGAAAAAATAAGCTGCGTAATGTAAAAGCGATTTAAGGCACAAAAGCTCACGGGGCTTATTTTTCGCAACATGCTCAAATACCCAATTTTCTTAACACATGCCAAGAAAATAAATAACTTTTCTTCTAACAATTTATTACATAATTCCCACAAGTATGTTATCCCATGCCATAAAATATTCATAGTAAAATCATAGGGAGTGGGCTTTGTTGAATTAAAAACACACACAAAAGCAATTAAAAGTGCTAAAACAATAAAACAAAGTAAACAAAAAAATGATTTTTTTCAAAAATTAAAATGCAAGTGCTCTACATGCGATCCTAAATGCGATGCATAATGCAAGAAAGTACTAAATTACGCATTCTTGACAACCCCAAACTTAAAATATGCTTCATCCCGAACATATGAGGAAATTATCAAAAGAAAGAGGAATGCATAATAAGTACTTACATAGATCATTTGAGGTGGTGGATGTGGATGGTAGTGGCCTTGTGAGATGTGCCTTTGGTCCATACGAGACATCATCTCATACATCTCTTCTTCTTTGGGTTGTCACGCCCCAAACGGACGCGACGACGATCCACAACTTAAATGATAACCAAACGGTCCAGAAATATCAACGAGAACCCAATGAGACAAAGTCTAAATAGCAAATGAAATAAATAACGGATACAAGTTACAACTTAAAGTCTACAATCCATCATCCAAATTACAACCCAAAATCAACAAAATAGCAACTTAAAGTCAAAGGGTCCTACGCCCTTAATTACAAACCCGAATGGAACGAAATACAAAAGTCCGACAACAACATAAGAAAAGAGTCCAATCAACAACAAGAAATAGTAAATCCAACAAGCGTAGTACAAGGTCTCAATCGAGTAGGTTCAAAGATCTTCAACGAAATCCTCATCTAAGTTTTGAAAACGGTGGGGATGAGACAAAAATCTCGAGTGGATGGAGTGATGGGTAATGCGAGTGTGGCGCAATATAGTTAGTGTGAGAAAAAGCGATTATATGAAAACGCGTGAGTATGATGCATGAATTCACACACGATTCATAAGCGTCGTGATAAAATAATACAATAGTATATTTATACGATTCAAGAAAACGATTCATGGTCACACAGGCACCATGTGATTGATCGAAGACAGGTAGGATTGCGTGCGGAAGTGTAACGCCAATCCCATGCAAGGCAATTAATGGTTACGTCACGGATTTGTAGCGCCAACCAATGCAAACAGGTAGCGGTTGCGTGCGGAAATGTAACGCAAACCAAAACGGGTCCGATAACTCGGAATCGTGTGGATCGACATCGATTCCTTCGTTCTTCCTTGTAACTCCCGGTCGGTATGGTCCAAGACCGGCACCTTATCGCTCCGTAGGCAAAGACAAAATCCCGGTGGAGCTTGCAAGGCTCGGATCTGTCATAATCATGATTATACCTCAAGTACTACGACCTGCTTCCCTTGGACAAACTTCGTCCCTCGGTTGCGGGATTAGGGCGATGGGGCCGAAAGAGTGGAATAGCGGCCCGAGCTGCCGGTTCCATCCCCGACGTATCCATTCCGACCGTGAGCTCGACACACCAAGTTGACTTAGGCGGGAAGTAATTACAAATCATGACGCATACCAACCCGATCGAGTATTATTGATTCAGGAAGCGATTTTAGGAAAATTTTGAAAAACGCGAGTGGCAATTATGGCGTTGGTGGAGTATTTGGATGAAGATGATCATCGGAAGGATAAGAAATCTTCGATATCTTGAAAGATTAGGTGGAACATAAGTCCCGTTATAGATTCAAAATCGCAAGCGAGGAAGTCGCTCCGCGATCGGGTATTAATCGGTCAAATTGATCCGATAAGTCAAGGTTTTGAGAAAATAAAATACTTTAATTAAATCTCCAAGTCAGAGGGTCCAGGGCTATTTTAGTAAAAGAGAAAATAATTTGAGTTAGGTCCTTTATAAAAGAAAAATTGCAATTTAGCCCCATTTTTGTAAAAACCAACACTTTTGGGTTAAAAATTGAATAAATAAATATCCCCACCTTGAATAATTATGAGGTCAGTTCCTAAATTCTCCAAATTGTCCAGAGATTCAGGTTTTTAAAGTTTTGATGTCGAGTGTTTATAAAATTCTCACATTGGCCCCAAATTTGTAAAAATTGCCAATTCGGACCTTAACTTTTAAAATTCGGAACTCACAAACCGGAAGGGCTTTTAATGTGATTCCAGTTGGAAAATATCACTAAGGTTAGTAGGATATTGGGACAAAAGCAGTTTTTAAAAGAAATATGTGTTGGTCCTTTAACTTTTGAAAATATCATTTTTGTCCCATTTTGAAATAATTGCCTTTAAGGCTTTTAGCGGTCCAATTGTTATGAAATTTGAACCTTGGGTCCAAAATATAATTAAGTTATAGTTAAGTGAGTATTTCCAGGTGCATGGGCTGCATAAGTCCTGGAAATTGCATTTGGGTCCTCAAGTTTAGTATTTTACATATTAGTCCCTCAATTTTAGAAAAATTATTTTCCAAGCCCTAACCACTTGGATTTTTGGAATACTTTTAAAATATGTAATTCCAAGTACCTTAAGAGTAAAAATTTCAAATTTTAAAGAGGTCTGTTACAGTTTTAAAAATTGCAAAGTAGCCCTTAAACTTACAAAATTTTACAATCTAGTCCTTGGGCTTTTAAAGGTTGATTTTATTTATCTTAATACTCTTAAAACTTTATTAAAATGTCCAAAAGTCATTTTTGAACCTGAGTACAGTCCCAAATTTCGAAATTTGCAGAGGGGTCCTTTAACTTTTATTTTCTTGCAATTTAGTCCACCAACTTTCCATTTTTGCATTTTTAAGTCCAAAATTGAAATTTAATCAATTATGCTCGACTTTTCCAGATTATAAGTCATACAAAACATAGATTTTAAAGATCATACACATGCATGTCCAATACATACAAGAATTCATCAATTAAAACATTAAAGTGTACATGCATGCACCTAAAATTCAATAAATAGCAATTTTGAGCAACTCTTGAGAATTTTCATGATTTGATATATAAAATTGACATGAAATACATAGATTATATATATCTCAAGGCTCATGATCAAATTTTCTACATGCATTTAATCAAAACACCTAAAAGTTGGAAAATATTTTTCCACCCACCTTAAATTTGGAAATTGTGAAATAAAAGGATAATTTCACAATTTTTGGATGAGGCTTCTTAGGTCAGCCCCTAAGTCAAGAAATATCAAAAATTTGAAGTTAGAAAAATGAGAGAAAAATTAAGGAGAAAAAGAAGGAAATAAGAAAATGAAAAGGACTACACTTTACCTTGTGTAGTAGATGTTTGGAGACTAGTTGAAGCTCAAAAATTGGAAATTTTGGCTCAACTCCAAAATCTCCTAAGGTCAGCCCCTATTTCTCAAAAATAAAAAAGGGGTGTTAAAATTTGGAAAAATTAGAAAGAATAGGGAAGAAGGGGTCTAAGTACTCAATTCTTACCTTGTAGTCTAATTTCTCTACTATTTCCTCTTCAAATTTGAAGTCCTTCAAAAATGTTGTCAAGCTCTAATCTTCAAGTTCTTCTAAATGTACCTCCAAACCAATTTCAAACTTAAGTTAAGAAGGTGGAGAGATGAACAATGTGATATACAAAATGGATTGAAGCTAAAATTTCTTACCTTGTATGATGATGGTTCGATTTTTAGTGAAGAATAGGAGGAAAATGTTGAAATTTTTTCTAAGTATAGAAGAAGAAAGTGAAAGGATGAATAGAGAGAAGTTGGGAGTTTTTAGAGAGAAGGAGGAGAATTGATTTGAAAGATCAAATGTGTTGGTGAAATTTGAGATAAAATTTTTGTGTAATTAGGCCATATGGCCGTCCAACATAGTGAGAGAGGGAGAGAAAATTTTGTTCAAATTGTGTCTTGTAATTTGCCTCATGCATGGGAGACAAAGTGCAAGTCAAAGTATGGGCTTGAATGGTGTTGGGGAATATTGAGAAGAATGTTGGTAAAGTGGGAATAAGTTGGGAAAAATAGTAATAAAGAATTCTTTGTATAAGATGATGTGTATAATGTTTGAATTAATGATATAATTATACACAAGATGACTAATATATGGTGTAGGTGTACAAGAATTGAATGATATTTTTACTCCAAAAATACCATGTTGGCCGTCCACTTCAAGGGTATTATGGTAATTCCATATTTTTTTTTTTGTCCCAAATTTGATGATAATAGATGAAATATATCAATCTCCAAAATAATTAGTGATTTCCTTGATCACTTGTAAGTCCCATGATCACTTAATCTAAATCAAATTCTTAATTCTATAAGGTAAAAGTCTCTAAAATAAATAGTCTCTTAAAATTCTAAGGTGACTAATAAATACAAAAATAGTAATAATGATCAATCAAGTGATCATAAATGATGAATAGAATTAATGATGATCATGATCACAAGTAATTAAATAAAATGAAATAAAATATAAGATGTATATATTATTAATAATTATCCGTCAAAATGATGCGGTAAAATAGTCGATCAAAAGTATAAACGACAATAAGGATTAATTAATAGCTTCGAAAAATCGGGGCTTCACATCCTCCCTCCTTAAAAGAATTTGGTCCACAAATTCTCTTTGAATAGTTCGGATATTGATTCCTTTATGTCTTCTTCCATCTCCCACGTTGCGTCTTCGTCTCGGTTTGTGGTTTGCCACACCACTTTAACCATCGGGATTTTTCTCTTACGCAATGGCTGTCGTATTCTGGCGATCAATGATCCGGATTGGCCTCTCGGTGTAGGATAGATTTTCCATTAGAGGAGGAGTATCTCGGTGATGATATGCTCGGGATCGGTTGATACTTCTTCGATCTCGACACGTGGAATACATCGTGCATTCCCGCATATGGTCTTTGGTAACTCAAGTCTGTAGGCTAACTTCCCGATCCTCTGTAAAATCTTGTAAGGTCCAACATATCTCGGACTCAACTTGCCTCCTTTCTTCGGATTGATTAATCCTTTCCATGGTGAGAGTCCGAGAAGTACTTCATCACCGACTTCAAATTCCAAATCCTTTCTTCTCTTGTCCGCATAACTCTTTTGGCGGCTCGAGCCGTGCGAATCCGCTCCTTGATCAGCTTGACCTTCTCCATGGCCTCTCGAACTAAGTCGACCTTTGGAATCGAAGGCGACTTTCGTTTCTCTTCTCTTCGAGTCCATTGGTCATCAATCTCCCAGTGTAGTGGGGATCTACATTTTTGCCCATATAATGCCTCGTAGGGTGCCATCCCAATCGTGGCATGATAAGCTGTTATTGTAGGCGAACTCGGCTAATGGTAAGTGCGAATCCTAATTTCCTTCAAAATCTAAGATGCAGGCTCGCAACATATCTTCAAGGGTTTGAATTGTTCGCTCGGATCGGCCCATCGGTTTGTGGATGTCTTTGTTGTCTTTGAAACTTAGTGAGGTACCCAATTCCTCGTGCAAGCACTTCCAAAATCTGGAGACAAACCTCGGGTCTCTATCGGATACTATATCGACCGGTACTCCATGCGGTCGAATGATTTCTCGGATATAAGTCTGTGCAAGTTTTCGCAAGCTATCGTTTTCTTGATGGGTAAAAAGTGTGCGATTTCGTGAGTCGGTCTACAACTAGCCAAATAGCATCATGGCCTCCTCCGATCCTGGTAGATCCGTCAAGAAGTCCATCGTTATATGTTCCCATTTCCACTGGAATTCTCAACGGTTGTAGCAAACCGGATGGTCGTTGGTGTTCTCGCTTTTACCCGTTGACAAGTCAAACATCTCGCGAATTCGCTACTTGGTTCTTCATGTTTATCCACCAACAACTCCATTTCAAATCCTTATACATCTTGTTTCCTCCAGGATGTATAGTGTATTTTGAACGGTGTGCCTCTGCTAGGATTCTATTCCTAATCGCTCGTCATTTCCTAAGTACACACACTCGATTCCGGAATATGATAACTCCATCTTGGTCACCGAGAATTTCGATCTTTCTCCTTTAAGTATCTTCTCCTTCAGTTTTTGAAGATGTGTATCTTTCTCTTGTGCTTCTTTGATCTCATTCATTGATTGGGTGTAATCGAAATGTTAGCACATGAAATCGAGTATTGGTTCTCGTCGAGACTCCAATTTCTCGGCTCTTTTAATGATTCCCACTCTCGAATCATAAGTCCGGCTAAGCTCGCCTTTCGCTTAGAGCGTCGCTACGACGTTAGCTTTAGGGATGGTATTGGATATCAAAGTGATAGTCCTCAATCAACTCCATCCATCTCCGTTGCCTCGGATTGAGGTCTTTCTCGGGAGAATAGATACTTCAAGCTCTTATGATCCGTGAAAACCGTGAATGTTGCTCGTAGAGATAGTGTCTCCATTTCTTCAACGTGAAAACTATCGCCGCCAATTCCAAGTCATGCGTTGGATAATTGGCTTCATACGGCTTGAGCTTTTCGTGATGCATAAGCGATAACTTTTCCTTCTTCCCCGCATGAGCTTTGCTCCTAGTCCTTCTTTTGATGCATCTTTCAGACGACAAAGTTCTCTGTTCCTTTGGAAGGGCTAAGGCGGAGTTTGTAGTAAGTCGTTTCTTGACTCTTGGAAACTCGCCTCGCATTTGTCATTCCACTCAAACTTGACTTGCGCCTGGGGTTAGTCGAGTGAGTGGTAACTATCTTGGAGAAGTCTCGGATAAATCTTCGATAATATCCGGCTAGTCTAGAAACTCGATTTCCGTTACAAACTTGTGTTGTTTCCATTCAACCTTTCTGTACCTTGAAGGATCTCTGCAATCCCGATAGGATACTATATGTCCCAAGAATGCAACTTCACTAAGCCAAAATTCGCACTTGCTTGAATTTGGCATACATGCTTATGCTCGTAGTGTCTCTAAAATGATTTTCAAATGACGTTCGTGCTCTTCCCTAGACTTAGAGTATACGAGTATGTCATCAATGAATATCACTACGAATTGATCCAAATAAGGTTGAAAGACTCAATGCATCGAGGTCCATAAATCTTTTTGGTGCATTTGTCGCATCGAAAGGCATTACTACAAACTCGTAGTGTCCATATCGAGTTTGAAATGCGTTTTGGAAATGTCTCCTTCGCGGATCTTGAGTTGATAATATCCTTGCTATAAGTCAAACTTGAGTACATCGTTGCTCCTTGAAGTTGATCAAATAGTTCGTCTATCCTCGGGAGGGGATATTTGTTCTTGATGGTCACACTATTAAGTCCACGATAATCTATACATAGTCTTAATGTGCTATTCTTCTTTTTTTGACGAAGACAAAGACACGGTGCTCCCATGGAGACGTACTCGGTTGGATAAATCCCACATCCATCGGTTTTGTAATTGCATTTTCAGCTCTTGTAACTCAAGAGGAGCCATACTTGTAGGTCCCGAGGGGTGTAAGTGTAAGGTTTAGAAGGGGGTTGAATAAACCTTACCAAATTTTCGATTTAGTCCTTTTAAATCTCTGAGAGTTGATTCTACACAATTTGTGTCCTTGATGGACAAATCGAATTAGTCACTCAGTAGAGTTAATCTCTCAACGAGAATCACCGTGACATTGATGGAGTAACTCAATTTGTTGGCTATAATTTAACTCATTTTGTGGTTTTATTTTATTGGAAGACTTAACACCCTTAAGTTTGATTAAGCAAGATTTTAGAGCTTGATTTAGTACTTATAAATTATCAAATGGATAGCAAATTTATCACAGATATAAGCGAGTTAAAAGTGCGGGAATTTAAATCTTTGAAATGTAAATGACACGATAAAGTTTTTATAGAGGTTCGAAGATGGGGTAATTCTTCTACTCCTCTCTTCTCCAACTCCCGGAGGAATCCACTAAGTAATGATCGGTTTACAAAGTGGTAACAGTCCGGATACAAGTCTTGATCACAACGGCCGACTTGATCCTTAGGGACTCGATCTGGGAGACGCCTTGATCACTCGGTGGCTTCTCGACGACTCGGCTTCTTCAGCGAGGCGTTTGCCTTGTTACTCTGACTCACTTGCTCAAGCTCTTTGGATTTGATCACGAAGCCCTCCAAAAGCTTAAGACTTGGTTCAACCTTGAACCTTTCTACAATCCTTCCCCGGAATGTAGACCCCTTGTTTCAAAAGTTTCCTCTTCAAGCGATTGAAGTTCTCTTTCCTTCACGGTGAGTGTTGGATTGATGTACTTCGTAATGTAGGCTTGAGGATTGAGAATGTTTGATTTTTCTAATATGCTCGTATATCTCACGTGTGTGTCATCTTCTTGTATCTCAAACAAACTCCTCGGCCTTTTATAGTGAACTTTCAAAAATTTGCCCGTTGAAGAGATAGGCTTATTTTTGAAAGTCACTTTGCGTCGTTGGCTTGCGAGTTCTTGGAATTGCCGTTTCCTCGTATGAATTGTTCTTTCACCTTTCGAGTTCGACACGGTGTAGTGCTTCCATTGGTTCATTCCTTTTGCACGCTTCTCGGGGTGAGCACTCCAAGAAAGGTGGTATGGAGATATTACTTGTTTAAGTAAATCTCTTGATTTAGTGCAACGGTTCTTTTCTGATTATCTCGACATTGCATTTCCTTGCTTTCCCCAGGTGACTTAGAGTCGACTTCAAATCGTGGATGACTCTTGTCACTTCAACTTGAGACTTGGCTTTTCTTGAGTTGACTTGACCGATGCTCCACTCACCGCTTCTGATGAGAGAGTTCCGTCTACTCTTCTTTGCCATACTCGGTGTCTCGCAGAGAGTCTTCCTTCCATCTTGATTGTCTTCTTGCATGTTAGGGCGTGGCCGACTTAACTCAGCAGCGGCTCTATTCATTACAATGCATTTTACAACAAAATTGGGGTGCCAACTTTCTATTCTAAGTTTTACATGGCATTCATCAAAATCTAAACAATAAAATTCCTAACAATTTCCCCCTTTTTGATGATGCCAAAACTTAAACCATACAAAGATGCAAATAACAAAGATACATACGGATAGTGTATTGACATAGAATGTATCTTGTGAGAATCAATCTTTTTATTGATCATATCATTCTTGTACTTAACACATTTGTTTACAAGGTGTATCGAGTATATAATTGTCTTCACAAAAAAAAATAAAGAATTTATAGCTTTATTACGAAGACTTACATTGTATGTATTTACATAATAAAATACACGAAGGGTTGACAGCAACACTTCATCTCCTTATTTGTCTCCTTCTTTCATCTTGTTGACATCTTCTTCTCTTCTTCTCTTCTTCTCGTCGTCATTTGCCTTCTTTTTCTTCTCATATGCCTTCCTCGGCGGCTTCATCTTTTCTTAATCTTTCCTGTCTCTCCGCCATAGCCATTTTGAGTTTGTCTCTTGTTTTCTTCTTCTAATCTTTTTGCATACTCGGCGTTAGTTTTAGCCACTTTCAAATTTGCCACTTGGTCAAGCCCAATAGATCCCTCCTTTCTTTCCTGGATCTACGTATTCAATATTCTTGGGCGGAGGCCTAGGTCAAGCTTCTTCCTCCACTAATGCTTCTTCCTCTCTGCCTGCGGGCGTATACTTTCTTGGGGTCTTCTTCTTCCCGGTGAGTGACTAGCAGAGTGACCAGCGAGTGATTCTTGGGAAGTCTGCGCTGTCGACTTCTTCACATAACGTGAGACCCTTTTCCCAAGATACAAGTCCCAAGCTTGAGCCATGGACATATTTGCAAAATATCCTTGATTCGGCGTTTTAAATTCGTCAAGTGATCGTGGCTCTGTCCGACATACGAAATGGCATACGTGTCTCTGTCTCTTGGAATGCCTCCGTGTTCTTTCAAGATGTTCATAACTCGCATCCATTCTTCCTTCCACTTCCTTCATCCCTGCTTCAATTGCTTTTCTCTTCTCGGCCATAGATACGCCAGTGTTGGAGTGGCGATCATGAGGAGTTCTTTGCTTATAATGTCATTTGTGTGAGGACCTTGTTGGGGGTTTGTGCAATCATCAATGTTACATCTGCTGATCCTTCCCCCTCAACAAGCTTTCCTTTCTTTGTTTCAAGACTTTCCTCGGTGATTTTCCCTTCTCGTTTGCTCCTTTCTTTAAACTTGATTTTCTTTGCTTTAAGGTATTCCTCTTCCCCCTTTTTGGCATCATCAAAGGATAGAGGAACCCGGGGAACATCTTTGGCAAGCATGAAGTCGAAGTCTTGATGGTTGAGTTCTGCTTCAAGTCGCTGCGTTGTATGCGGCACGAATTGGATCGAGTAGCGTTGGATTCTCTGAAATCGGCTTCATCTCGGCCATGAGGAGGCTGAATTTTCTTGTCATGTGTTCTTCCAACCATTGTAGATCATTTGTATTTTGCTCACTTGTGAGTTTGATTTCGCGGTGTGAGCTTCATGCATATGCTCAATGTGTTCTCTCGGCTTCGTTTTTGCATCGGCATTTTCGACTCTCACACCAAGACGACTTGTTGAACAAGGTTGAAGTATCTCACCTGTTCCACACGCATTGATTGCTCTTTGTTGCCACCATTCCCTTATCCGACATTGTGATGCCTCTCAAGTCGGTTTGTAAGGTTGGCATCTCTGTTGTCGATCATGTCCAAAGAGGCGATGCCTCTCCATCCGTTCAACCTCGGCAAAGAGTGCTTTGAACACTTCTCGAACTTCAATCGATTCTTACATTGCGGTGATGGCCATACAACGTCAAAATCAAAAAAATTTGGAACAATGGTGCACGAGTGAAAAACGAGGAGGTGAGTGCGTGATAGCGTGCTTGTTCGTTTCGACTCTTCGTGGAGTTCGGTATTTCGGTGAAAAAGGAAAGGACTCTCGAAGGATTCATCACCGCCAAGCCCAGGATCATTCGATGATGAGTGGTGCGCGGGCGGTTCTTTTGGGAATCGATCTGCTGCAGCTTGAGAGCCTACGCGATGTGGACTCTTGTTGGTGGTCTTGTTGTGAAGTGGACCGAAACTGCGAGCCTCATTGCCTTAATGTCTTGCAACCGTTGGTCTCGGTGATTTTTCCATTTCGATGGAGCCGGTCCTCGGCCTTATCGGAAGCGTCATCGGACGATGATGAGATTTCCATTGGGGGCTCATCATCAAAGGTAAAGGTTTGACGAGTAGTCTTGGGATCGGACTTACTCGTGCTTGGAACACCAGCAGTGAGTCTTTTGGATTTGTCATGGGGATGACTCGACTTCTTCTTCGCTTTCCCGATCCCGAGAAAAGTGACATCGGGGTTGTCTTGGGAATCATGAAGTGCGCCGATCTCCTTCTCGGATGGGTCGATGATAGCGGGAGGATGTTCTGCGCCGACTTCTTTACCCAGAAGTCTCAACCTCCGTGGGCCTTCATTTCCTCCGGCGGTCTCTCTCTGGCTGCGAGGCACTAGTCCTCCTTTCGACGTGTCATTTGTCTTGGGGTCTTCTACGGTGGCATCCATTGGAGTCTCAACCCCATGGATTGCACTTTCATCGCCCGTGAGTGTTAACTCCCGGTACATTCTTCTGTGCCATTTGCATCGGCGGCGTCATTAGCCCGAGCGGTTGGCACCTCGGTGAGGCAGTCTCAAGCGTATGCGAGCTTCGTTGATGGCAACTTGTTGTTCTTCTTGTGATTGTAATTTCTCTTCTTCGCCTCCTTGATTCGTTGTGGAGTCATACGCAGCATCCTCGGCCTTGCTACGTGGAGGGAGTTCCCCCTCGGTGGCGCACCGGTGAGTGACTTGGAATGGGGTCACTCGTCTCCAAACCCGGCTTTTTCGATTGATTGATTGTTCAGCCGTTGGGGCGGTGGTAGCACACCTTCAATAGGGGTTGGCTCATTTGGGGTCCCCATTAGCCGGTTCATCGCCAGCTCCTTATGCCTTCTTAGTGAGTGAGCTGGGGAAGTGGTAAGCAAGACAACATCGGTGGCTATTCTTTGAACCACTCCCATTGGATCGATTTCACCGTGTGTTACGGAGGACTCTCCTGGTCCTCCATTAGTCTTTGCTCGTGAAGGATTCTTGACTCGTGCAATGCTTCTTTGCATTTGCAACTCTACGCGGCGGCATTCTGCAGTTCTCGTCGTCATCGGAGAAGACATCAAGGAGAGGATGTGTGTGTTACGTAGTGCCGGAGATAGGCGGATCTTGCCTTCTCACGTCTTGGCTTGACTTGCTTTTCTCTCTCCTGTCCTTGTAGATCTGCGGGATGTCGTGCGATTGTCTTCATCGGTACGAGAACACGATGAGTTAATCCAAGGAAATTTAGCGGTTTCTCTTCTTCTATGAACTCAAAGGCCGTTGGAGGCTGTTCCCTTGACTTGCTCAACTTCCATTTCTCCACTCATATGACGATTTTGGATATGCAGGTAAGGTGGGAGATAGAATCATTACATCACTATCCGCTCCGCGGAGTTCTTTCTTGTGCTTGATTTGTGAGATTCCGTGTGTCTTACAGTTGCCTCTGCGATCGCGCCTTGGCGAGACTTGGCTATTTCATCAACTATATCTGGAGACTCTACTTCTCGGTAGTCTCGTATTTGTCTTTGGTGCTTCGAGTAATCGACTGATTTGGTTTCTCGATTGGTTGCTTGACTATTCTTCTTCGTCTCTGGTTTGTACCAGGGAATTTTAGTTCGAGAGATGTTGTCCTGCGAGTCTTGGGAGAGGGGGCAGTCTTTGGTGTCTTTTAGGAGTGGCCGTCTTGGCTTGTCGATTCTCCTCCTTTTGACGATCGGAGAAGGTATTTGTGAGTCCTTCTCGACCGGCTAGCTGCAGGGCGGGAGACACTGGCTGGGGCGGGTGACTTCTGGCTGCGGGGCGGGGAGCATGTTTAGTTTTCTTTCTTGGGGCGTGATCTTCTTGGCATTTTTAGGGGCAGCTTTCTTCTTGGTGGAGAGAAAGCATTTGTATCTTCGGGGTGGTGATTCCCCCTCATTTGGTGTCGGCTCTCTTGGCGTAAGCTCGCACGGCGCGCCGAGAGAGGTTAGCTACGAACATTCTCTTGTTAACATGGAATGCCTTCCCATGTCTAAGAGGACTCCTTTCACCTCAATAGCCGGCCAATCACCAGGCCATATCCTAGGATCCTCCAAATGAACCATCTATTTTGAAGGACTTGTTCCAGCGTCGGCAGAGTCTGCTTTGTAGACAAACTCATTGATTTATCTTCTTTTCTTCGATGATTGCAGCCATTACAATCGGCTTTGCCTTTGTGATTGGTCAAAATTTGCCAAATTTGATGTCGATACATTTGGCAACTATGTCCAACAACTTGTGATAATCCTCCTTGATGATCTCTTGTTTCTTTGTGTATATTATTTTATCGGCAAAGTCGGACTTGGCTATTTCTTTCCATGCATCGGCCCAAGTTTACATCGGCTTCTTTAATCTCGCAGGCGCTCCTTCCTGGTAGTAGTAAGCAATATTGACCAAATCTTGGCGGTGATAGTCATTGCTTTAGTGAGCAGATGACTTGTTTCTTCATCGTGAATCTCGGCATTCACGTAGGGTATGCGACCTCCTCCACATAGGTCATCGGATATTCTAACGTTAGAAGCGGTTTTAGTCGGACGTTTCCAACTTCTCGATTTTCTTCACCAGGGTGTCGTCGGACCCTCGCTTCACCATTCGTCAAAATCCACCGTCGAACCGGTGTGGATTTGCTTTCCTAACTTGGTAAAGTCATAAGTTGGTGCCATTTCTCGGGATTATTTCAAGGAAAAACTCGAGAAAATGATTTGAAGGTTGATAGGGTTTTGAGTTACGCGCTTTTGCTTTTGAGAGAAAGAGATGAGCAGGTTTTTAGAAGTGTGAGAGAAACGGACGAAAATGGTTTAAATATGGTTTATGAAAGGGCGTGCGGGTGGTTTTTTGAAATGTGATCAAAATCAACGGCTTGGATTTTACGCTTTATTGAGCATTTCATGTCTCGTATTTAATGCGGTAGCATTTATATCCAATCATAAGCGGTGTGCGGCTTTGCCCGTACACATCATCATTATGCTAACGTATTCCTTAAAACATTCCGCTAAGTCAAAGCATTGCGTTTTTGTCACTTTGCTCATAAGTTATTCAGCTTATCTCTTAGGCGATTTAACTCTACTTCTCACATGATTCTCTTAGCGACTCACTATCGGTGACTCGGTGTAGTTGTCTTTTCCGATATAGTGATTCTTGGTGATTTACATTTCGACTCCTTTTCCCCCTTTTGTTCCATTTCTCTTCTTTAATTCCGAATGCAGTGTCGGCTCGGCTCAATTAACTTAACTCATGTTTGAGTTCTTCAAATCTTGACTCACATAATGGTTTTGTGAAGATGTCGGCTAGTTGTTTATCGGTTGAGATATATTCAAGATAATGTCCTTCTTTTCAACATGATCTCTTATGAAGTGATATCGGCGTCAATATGTTTTGTTCTTGAGTGCAACACGAGTTTTGAGTGATTGCAATTGCACTTGTGTTATCACACATGATTGGAATTTCTTTTTCTTCAACTTCATAGTCTCTCATTGCTATCTCATCCATAGGACTTGGGCTGTGTTTTGCCCGCAACTATGTATTACGCCTCGGTTTGTAGAGGTGGCTATTGAGTTTTGCTTCTTGCTAAACCAGGAAATCGACTGTTTCTAGCATTTGACATGTGCACGAAGTGCTCTTCTGTCGACTCTGCATCGATCATAAGTCGGAATCGAATAGCCAATTAGCTTGAATCCACCTTCCTTTGGATACCATAGGCCTACTTCTTGGCTTCCTTTCAAGTATCTCAATATTCTCTTAGCTTTGTCATGTGGCTCTCTTTTGGAGCAGATTGAAATCTTGCACATACACCTACAAAAAAGGTGATGTACGGCTGCTAGTTGTGAGATAGAGCAATGATCAATAAGTGCTCGTATCTTGTTTGATCTCTGAGGCTTGCCATCTGCATCCATGTCCATTTGGTGATGTGTTCATTGGTATTTTTTGAAGACTTCTCCTCCATACCAAACTTTTTCATTAAATCTACGGTGTATTTTGTTTGACTTATGAAGGTTCCATCCTTGTTTGTTTCACTTGGAGTCAAGGAAGAATGTCGGCTCTCCCATCATGCTCATTTCAAATTTACTTTGCATGAGGTTTGAAAATTTTTCACCATGACTCTTTGTTAGTGGATCCAAAAATAATGTCATCCACATATATTTGAACAAGCGATATACTCTTCTTGTCTTGAATTACGAAAAGTGTTCTATCTACTTTTCCTTTTGTGAATCCGTTTTCGTTAGGAATTGTGACGGTGTATCATACCATACTGGGTGCTGTTTCAATCCATACAAGGCTTTCTTGAGTTTGTATACCTTGTCTCCAAGAGTCTTGCTCAAATCCTGGAGGTTGTTCAACATACACTTCTTCTTCCAATAAACCATTTAGGAATGCACTTTTTACATCCATCGATATACAATGAAATTCTTGTGAGCTGCATAGGCAAGAAACATCCTTATAGCTTCCAATCTTGCTACGGGGCAAATGTTTCATCAAAATCTATCCCTAACTTCTTGGCAATATCCTTTGGCTACTAGTCTTGCTTTGTTTCTTACCCACAGAACCTTCCTCGTTCATCTTATTTACGAACAACCATTTGGTTCCAATAACATTTTGATGTATGGGTCTTTGCACTAATTCCCATACTTTATTTCTCTCAAACTGATTGACTCTTCTTGCATAGTTTGAATCCATGTGTGTCGTCAATGCTTGTGACACATCTTTGGGCTCTATTTGCGAGATGAAGCATGTGAACATGGCTTCTTGTTGAGTTCTGGATCTTGTTTTGACACCTTATCTTATATCTCCAATGACAAGTTACGGTGGATGGTCTCTCGGCCATCTTACATCGGGTTGGAATAAGTTATTTGGATTGATCGACTTGCATTTTGTGTTGGTGTGGTCGACTCTTTCGTTATCAACTTGCCAAATTTTCGGTGTTTTTGAGATTGACTATTTCATCTTCTTACGAATTGATGATTCCAACTTGACTTGACATAGGGACTCTTACAGTATGGTTGGATGATTCGACTTATCGGTGACTCTTCAATGTCTTCTCCATTTACATTTGGCTCATCGAATACTACATGAATGGATTCTCTGTAACCATAGTTCTTTTTGTTGAGTATTAAGCCAGGCTTTGCTTTTGGTGAGTATCTAAGAAGATACCTTCATCGACTTTAGCATCAAAAGCCTTTAGGTTGTCTTTGCCATTGTTGTGGATGAAGCATTTACATCAAATATTCAAATATGCAACACTGGTTTTCTTCGATCCGGATCTCATAGGGAGTCTTTGTCGGTTTGTCTATTTATCATACATCTGCTGTTTTGGGTGTAGCAAGTGTGTTGATTGCTTGACTTAAAATCTTTTTTGGTAACCTGCGACCTAACATGGTCCTTGCTGCTTCTTTGAGGGTTCTATTCCTTCTTCTTTCTCGCAACTCCGGAGTTCTATTGTGGAGTTCTTGCTGCGATAGTTCATGACCAATACCATTCTCAATACAATCTTTGAGTTATTATTCCATTGACAAACTCGGTTCTCTATCGATCTTATTTTGATAATGGTTTGACTCTTCTCATTTTGAATCCTCTTCATCACCAATTTGTGGTAGTTTTTGTAGAGTTTCTTTCTTCTTGCACATGAATATTGTCCATGTATATCTTGAGTAGTCATCTACTACCACAAGGTGTATTTCTTTCCGCTTATGTTGTTGGTTCCCTTTGGGCCAAATAGATCCATATGAAGTAGATGCAATATTCTTGTTGAGGATGGGCATGTCTTTTCTTTGAATATGACGACTTGATTTGCTTTCCCTTCCGACATGCATCACATATACTTTCCTTCTTGTATCTTGAGTGCGGAAGTCCTTTACAAGATGACTTCTTGACTTGTTAAGTGTTTTGAAATTCGGGTATTTCGGCTTTTTGTGCCAACCAACTTGACTTGATTTTGTGCTCTTTTTTTAGTAGGCAGAATCTTTGGGTGTTGCAGTTGACCAATCCACTACATACATTTTTTTTTTCTACATCCTTTGCAAACACCACTTCATTTGATTCAATTTCTTTGATTTGGCATATACCCCATGTTGAATCCAACATTGTAGCCCTTGTCACCAGTGGCGATACTCGGTAAGTTGAAGTTGAGTCCTTCAACATATGCAACATATGTGATTTCTAATCCATTCCTCTTGATGGATCAATGCCTCTTATTTCACCGGGGAGCTTCATTTCCTCCAAATATGACTTTTGCTCCTTTGATTTCCTTGAATTTTGTGATTTTTTTTCTCTTATTTCTGTCATATGCCGGGGAATTTCCACTATCCATGTACCAGGTTCCTTGGCACTCATTTTGTTCCTTGAACTCCGCAATCAAGAAATTAAGTTTTAGGTACCCATACTTATGCGGGTCTGAGGGGGTTAGAGTTGTAAGATGATCAACCAACCTATAGCCAAATGTTTTGACTCTAAGGGTTGCCATCTATCGGTGCCATAATCATAATCAATCCTGGCAAATTGCTTGGGAATTCTAGGTTCATACATTGTCATCTCTTTTGTGTATGCTGCATATGTGTTTTAGCAATTGCCTTCCTTGAGGTAATTGTGGTGTTTTTGAGTGTAGTGCTAGAAGTGCATATGCTTGCTAATGAAAGCTCTTATACTTTTGGAATGGCCTTTCTTGAGTTCTAGGCCTTTGCCATTTGGGCTTATATTCCATAAGTCTATGCTGATAGTTCACATTATTCAATCGGCTTGGCTTGGATATTTTCTACCATTCCCATCATATGTATTTCTTTTATGGATTTTACGGGATTTTCGGTAGCTCTGCTTCCTTTATACGAGTATTTTACGTTAGGAGTTCTTTGAGGACTCAGTGAATCTCTTCTCGGTATCCTTTGCACACTCAGCTGGCTATTTTTTCCTTTTCCTTTGTAACCAAGGCCGAGTTTGCTTGTTATTGTGCTTTGGAGTGAATGTGTGTGTGACATTTAGAGTTTTGGATTTTTCGGACTCTTCATGACTTGAAGATCCTTTTTCCAAAATTACTTTTGAGGTTTGACATAGCACGAGAGGAACTAAATCTAAGCTTGTCTTGTCTCCACATTCTCTTTGACTCATGATAAGATCATCCGATGATTTGGATGCCTTGGTGAATGAGGCAATAACATTCTTGAGGTCATTCTCCCTCTTATCTATAGCGGCAATTTCTGCTACTAATTTAGCATTTTCAGCTTTAAACTTTCATTTTCATGACTATTTGACTTAGAGTTCTCGGCTCCTTAATCGCTTTGAGTTTTGACTTTTGAGTAGGTTGTTTTCCTCATTCAATAGTGTGTGTGAGGATTTAATGTGTTCAAAATCTTTCATCATTTTGCACTAATGAATCATAAAGATCAGTGGGTGATGAAGTGTGTGTGTCACGATCGCTATCACTAGTGTCGAGTTTGTTGAGTTAGATTGTACCTCATCTTCTTGATCTTGTTCTTTGGCCATCAAGCAGATCAAGGCTTCTTCTTCAGAGTCACTTGAGTAGTCGGCTTCTTTGCTCTCTGAATCATTGTCTCTCTTGACATTTTGTCTCGGCCGATCTCTGCAGCCATCATTGCCTTTTTTCTTTTCTTGTCTTCTTTCTCACGAAGACCTTTCTTTCTTCTTCATCCCTGTACTTGTTGACTACGAGGATATGAGCGATCAATGGCATAGTGACCTGGTTGTCTACAGTTCCAACATAGATATTGACTTTTTGATCGGCTCTTTCCATTCTTGAGTTGTCAGCCCTTTGATACTCAACTTTTTTGATGATCATGTTCTCTTGGTTGGCCTATCTTCCCTTGATTTGGAGGGAGGTGAGTGTCTTCACGGAAGATTCACCCTTTCCTCTCTTGTAGTTCTTGTTAAAGAACTTGTTAAATCTTTTAACCATCAGAGCTATTTCTTCGGGTCAATTGCCTCTTTGATCTCGCTCTCTTCCCATCTTTGACAATTAAGCAGTTTGTTTTGGGTACAATTTGTCTCTTCGGTCTTTTCTTCTCATTTCAAACTCGTAGGCTTTGAGGTGAGAATAACTCGTGATTGGATGTCTTTGATAGGTCCATGGGTGTCTCGGTGCCATGACCTTCATTTCCCATTCAGCTGGAAGACTTTTTAGGATCTTCATACACATTTCCTTCTGTGTATATTCCTTTCCAAGTGTAGACAGCTCATTTGTGATTTCTGTAAACCGAGCGTCTAGTTGATCCAGGTTCTCTCCTGAGATCATTTTGAAGTTTTCAAATTTTTGTACCGCCACTGATAATTTGTTTTCTTTGATTTGCTCTGAGCCTTCACAAATCAATGTCAGCTTGTCCCAGATTTCTTTAGCCGTTTTGCATGATTTGACTTTGTTGAACATGGCTTTGTCCAAGGTTTTGTAAAGGATGTCCTTGGCTACATTATCCAGGTTGTATCTTTTTCTGTCATCATTTGTCCCTCGGTTCTTGGTTTTCAACCATGACTGGTCAGTGCAGGCTTACGACATCTTCTTCTCCTTCATTGCAACTCTTGTGCATTTTGTGTTCACCTTTAATATTTAGGAGGCCCATCTTCTATCACTATCCACATCTCATCATGTAATGCTTTGATAGATGAGCTGCATCACAATTTTTCAATCATCAAATTCTTCGATAGTGAACATAGGGATGCGTGTCAAATTTGCTTCCATGATAATGACTTTTAAAAAGAGTTTTGAAGGTTTAAGTACTAAGGCGGACTTTGAAAAGTTTGGAGATCTAGTTGAGTAACCAGTGCGGAGGTTCAATGAACCAACCGCTCGATACCCTTGTAGGTCCCAAGGGGTGTAGGTGTAAGGTTTAGAAGGGGGGTTGAATAAACCTTACCAAATTTCGATTTAGTCATTTTAAATCTCTGAGTTGATTCTACAGTTGTGTCCTTGATGGGTGATGTCGAATTAGTCACTCGGTAGAGTTAATCTCTCAGGAATTTCGGTGAGTACATTGATGGAATAATTTCAATTTTGTTGGCTATAATTTAACTCATTTGTGGTTTTATTTTTGGAAGACTTAACACCCTTAAGTTTGATTAAGCAAGATTTTAGAGCTTGATTTAGTACTTATAAATTATCAAATGGATAGCAAATTTATCGTGAGATATAAGCGATTAAAAGTGTAGGAATTTAAATCTTTGAAATGTAAATGACACGATAAAGTTTTTATAGAGGTTCGAAGATGGGGTAATTCTTCTACTCTCTCTTCTCAACTCTGGAGGAATCCACTAAGTAATGATCGGGTTACAAAGTGGTAGCAGTGGTCCCAGGATACAAGTCTTGATCACAATGGCCGACTTGATCGCCAGGGACTCGGTCTGGAGACGCCTTGATCACTCAGGTGGCTTCTCGTACGACTCAACTTCTTCCAGGCAGCTGCCTTGTTTTCAGCTCACTTGCTCAAGCTCTTTGGATTTGATCATGAAGCCCTCAAAAAGCTTAAGACTTGGTTCAACCTTGAACCTTTCTACAATCCTTCTGGAATGTAGACCCATTGTTTTCAAAGTTTCCTCTTCAGGCGATTGAAGTTCTCTTTCCTTCACCGGTGAGTGTTGGATTGATGTACCCGTAATGTAGGCTTGAGGATTGAGAATGTTTCAGTTTTTCTAATATGCTCGTATATCTCACGTGTGTGTCATCTTTGTATCTTAAACAAACTCATCAGCCTTTTTATAGTGAACTTTCAAAAAATTTGCCCGTTGAAGAGATAGCAACTTTTTTGAAAGTCGCTGCGGAGTCGTTGGCTTGCTTGATTCTTGGAATTACCGTTCCTGCGTATGAATTGTTCTTTCACCTTTTTGAGTTCGACACGGTGTAGTGCTTCCCATTGGTTCATTCCTTTTTTTACAACAAGGGTGAGCACTCCGAGAAAGGTGGTATGGAGATATTACTTGTTTAAGTAAATCTCTTGATTTAAATACCAGCGGTTCTTTTCTGATTATCTCAACTTTTGCATTTCCTTGCTTTTCCCCAGGTGACTTAGAGTCGGCTTAAATCGTGGATGACTCTTTCACTTCAACAAGACTTGGCTTTTCTTGAGTTGACTTGGTGATGCTCACTTTTGCATCTCATTTATACCATGATGGAGTTCCGTTTACTCTTCTTTGCCATACTTGGTGTCTCGCTTGAGTCTTCCTTCCGAGTCTTGATTGTCTTCTTGCATGTTAGGGCGTAGTGACTTAACTCAGCTTAGCAGCTCTATTCATTCTGATGCATTTTACAACAAAATTGGGGTGCCAACTTTCTTTAAGTTTTACATGGCATTCATCAAAATCTAAACAATAAAATTCCCTATGACCATTCTATGCGGTGTTCGACAATCGGGCGAGTCCCTGGCAACACACCGATGGTGAACTCGACTTCCTGTCAGGAGACAGTGGTGAGTTCTTGTGGAAATACATCAGTGTGATACGATACTACTGATGCTTGATTGATTTGTGTCTCAACCTTGGGTTTGTTAATTACAAACGCCAAGTACCCATGAGCCCCTCTAGTGATGCCCTTCCGGCTTTCATTCTTTGAAATGATTGGGGCAATCTTAACTCGTGCTCTTCCCAAAAATCTCCCGCCGGGTTTCGGGTTCACATAGCTTAATGGACTTGTTATATCGGAGTCCGTTTTGTGCATGGTGTGCGAGATAACTTGATTCATCCCGATATCACGTCGTATTCGGATATAGGTAATAAGATCAAATCGGCGGAAAGTTTATCTCGGCAATCTTAACGCATGCATTATAGATAATATTTGTTATCGACTTGCACCCATAGGAGTTGACACTTCTAAGCATATAGGCATATGTTCCATGCATGCATGCGGTTTGTGTACAAAATGCGGTGCAGCAAATGAATGCATTGATCGTGGTCGAACAATATTTTAGCGTGGTGGTTAGATATCAAGCGTACCTTCTACCACGTCACGTTGCCTCCGGGCCTCTGTACGGCTAGTGCAAATGCCGGCGGGCATCCTTGCCCGATTACCACTGGCCATTTCGAAACCTGCATTTGCGTCTGTTTAGTTAGGTCATCGTGCTTGGAGCGATCTTGCGGTGAGGTGCGATTACTACCACAAGCGCCAAACACGCTTCTTGTTTCGCCACGATGATCGTTAGCGGTATGTCGATTTTAAGCAATGTCCACACCCACTTGCCCGGCTTTCCGCTTAGTCTCTTTCACTTATCTGTTTTATTATTTGGTCCCTTCTAAAAGCTTAGCGTAGTTTAGATGGCTATCTACTGATTTATCCTCTTCTTGTTCGATGCTACTCTGCTGAATCTATCGATACGGTTGATCTCGACTCAATGGGTACGCCTTTCTGCATGGCTGATAGGTTGCGAGTTCTTGTCAACAACTATTCGAAGTTCGGTTTCAATCTCGAGTGAACTTGTAAAAACTTATCTCTTGATCTTGATTGTCCGAGGCATGCTTGGACAATCGGTGAAATCAGGACTCGTCTTGGAGCTTCGGTGAGATTCCTTGCCTCAATCTGTGAAATTCATCTCGCGCGTGCTTCTTCCTTTGTGGAAGATCACATGTTCATTGAACTCGGCCGAGAAATTTCCCCATATTTTGACTACCGGGTCTGTTCCCATCTCCTTTCAGCTTTGCCCTCACCAGTCTCTAGCAGTAGATTCGGTGAAATACGCGAGTGTGACTCTCTGCTCGTCGGGTATTGAAGAGCATTGAAGATATTCTCAGCTTCTCTATCCGTTCTTAAGCTTTCACATCGTCCGGCTCTCCCGAGGATCATTCGCCTCTCTGGCGGGTTCGGGGGCTGGGGTTGCTTTCTTTGTTGCCTCATAAAGCCGATGTTCTTTGTAAAGGGCATGCGGTGGATTGTCTCCTGCTTGGGTGGTGGAGGTGGTGGTAGTCCGGAGAGGGTACCCGATCAAGGTAATCATCGTCTCCTCGTGGAGGCGGCGAGGTCTCGGCGTCCTCGGTGTTACGCTTTTACGTATCTTGGGCGTTATTTGCGATTGTGAGTAAAAGAATCGATAATGATTCGCGTAAAGCAAGGAATATCGCGGGGAAAGTAACATCAAACACAAGACATTTGAATAAATAGCAAAAAGGCATATCCATTAATACCAAAATTTGAATACACCCAAAGTGACAATAGCGCGGAATACTAAGTGGATACATGGAATCAAAATACATCAGAATCTAGTACAATAAATATAACAAGGTCTTGGAATACAGGCTGACAACAAAAGTACAAGCCGACAATGCGCTAGCTAATCGGTGAGATCGCCATCATCGTCAGCTCGCGGCTATGTCTGCATAATCGGGTACAGGTGGTGAGGTGGCGCCTGACCTCGGGCGATCACGAGTCCAACCCTTTTGCTCGAATCACTGAGCATCATCGAGTGGGCAGCGACCTCGAGTGCCTCCCGGCTCTCAGCGTCGGCCCAGATCCTCCTCGGGATCCTCCTCGAAGCATCAGTCTGACTCGTGCTCGGGTTGTGGAAATGGGTGAGCATTGGCTGCTAAGCGAGTCTCTAGAGCGCGTCTCTACGAGCTAGGGCATGTGTAAGTCTCTTAGTGTCATCTGAGTGAGGGTCTCACTCCAGCTCGGCGTCTGCTACGGGATGGCGGGCGTCAATCTCCCATTTAAAGCGTAGTCACTTGTCCTCTGCATCTTCTCCCGCATGTTATCCGAGCGCTCCCACAGATACTGTATTTAGTCCTCCCGCGCTCTTATGGTGTTATCGCGGTCCTTGATGTGATGGTCGGCTCGTTCTTCTCATCTTGGCTCATCGCCTGACGAGTCAGTCCACTATTCCGTTGGCGCTCTGGGCTGGCTACGTGATCATGCGTTCACTTTCGGTGCCGATGAATCGCCGGTGCGGTATTATTCCCTTCAGCCACGGGCATGGAATACATCCACCATGTGGCGGCGTTGGCTCCGTCGATCCAAAGCAAAGCCAAGGCGGATCAGTCAAAGGTAGAGGAAAGATAAGAGAATAAGGAAAGAATGAATAAAATCGGTCGAGAATCACTAAGTAAAAACAAGTATGACTACGAAATCTTTAAGATATGCGTTAGCTTGGTTGAATGTAATAAGACGGTTACATCTTGCAGTTTGAAATCGATTTCCATGACAATTAGTCAGTGTATTAATAACCAGAAACCAGGACACGAGGAGTCACATCTGGAGTCGGCTCGGTGTAAGTTTCCGTGCTTCTTATTTTGAGGCTGCGTGCCCTTTCTGGAAATATAGAAGCTAACGGCACTTGGATTGAGCCACACAGCGGCTTGACGATCTTGAACTTAGATACAGTGACCA